>VCRD01002635.1:67838-81674 GCA_006783055.1 Trinorchestia longiramus
GACGGACACACGCACAGATAGATAGATAGAGAGAGAGAGAGAGAGAGATCTACTGTATATTATCTACATATATAATCGACCATGTATCTCCATCTCTCTCTCTCTCTCTCTCTCTCTCTCTCTCTCTCTCTCTCTCTCTCTCTCTCTCTCTCTGTATCTGTGTGTGTCTCCCATTACTTCCTATCTATGTATTACTGAGTTAAAATTATTGAGATGAAATCAGAAGGAGTATGCATGTTGTATAAGCATTGAATGTGGATACCACATTGAAGGAGTTTCTGCATTGAGGGATGGGTCTTTAGTATCCATACTACAATGCTTACAATACATGTATACCCTACCAAAATTCCTCCTATCTAAATCTTTAAGAGCGTGACAGAGAGACGGACTAAGCAAGCAAGCAAGCAAGCTACAAACTGTGTATTATTATGTAGTGAAATTCTTGCGATACCTACGCTCATCATTTATTGTTGTATTGACATTGTGCATGACTATCGTATGTCTTTTATAAAATTTGATACGTACTGGACATGGACCAACTAATTTGCAGGAGATTGAAGTTTCGTTCCTTACAATTTATGACTAACTTAAATTTTCTATGAATAATAAATCAATATTATGAAGCTCCCGCACTCCAAACTAGCAGATATACATTTTTATTTCAAAATATTCCGAGAAAATTTGAAAATGAGGCAAACTACGTTATATGAAGTAAACAGAAATGACTACAAGGAGAAGACAAGTAGTTGCTCTTGTGTCGCATTGTACAATTTGATCATCGCCTAAAAGGCACTGACCTAAATAAATTAACCTGGCGTTCATTTATTAGATAAGAGATTATCAGAGGTCATTTCACATCCGAAGTTACTTGCCAACTCATTAGCAAAATCGTCAGTCTTTGCTTCATTAGAAACACTGTGCAACTGGTTAAGCGGTTTAACAAAACCTATGATTAGGACTTGAGAAAGAGAAGCTGATGACGCGCTAATCGTTAAATTAAAGGTAACAGGAACGTACCGTGGTATATACGTCTCGATCATAGTAGTGCTCATGCATGTACTTTCTGATTCGCCAACTGCTGCGTTCTCGCTGGAAAAAAGAAATTAATGGACATGAAACACGAACAACTGAATAGCTGTGGAATGATCTTTGTGACTCTTGTGACTAGGTAAAAAATCAGTATAATACGATGATGTGTATGAATGGATTTGACTTTGTGTAAATTATGTGATATACTCGTATGAGTATATGTACCCTGCTAAACATTGCAACGCTTTTCAGAGGATCTAGCGCGAGTTAGATTTGTTTTACAATACATACAGCTTGTGTAATTATTTTATCACTTATTTGAATAACAGAAATTGAAAAACACGGTGAAAGCGAAATAACCGTAAAGAGGAAGGAGAAGATGGAAAACTTGTGTTAACAATATCCCAAAACATTCAAATGAGCTGCAAATATAAATACTAATCATCCATAAAATAAAATGCTAATCAAATTCATTTTGAAATATCAGAAATTATTGGATCGTGGAGCGAAAATTGATACGATATGATTTGTGATACATAAAACTTACAGCGTCGTTGACGGCATCGGCTGCAGAATGGAGGTCCAGCAGCAGAGATAACGACCATAGGGCAACTCCGACTGAAACCCATGTGCGTTCTGAAACTTCATTTTCTAGGATGGAGTCCATAACGAAGAAAAATCCGATTGTGGTATTTGCCATTGCTAAGATGTTGTTCACAAAAAGAGATGACGAAAAACATTTTTGCAGTAGCTGCAGACACTCATGTATGTACAAAATATTTCTTTCAAAATGCATTAACGAGAAATGTGTCTGTCGTAACTGACATGCTATTCTCTTTAAAACGAATTTTTTTGTTTTTTTATCGGTTAAGTCCTTATTAAAGAACCATACAATACTTTCAGACCGATTTTCTAGCTCATCGGTGGCTGGGGAGCAAGTATCAAGGATATCGTAGGATCTTTCGATTACTTTAAGAAAAATGCAGAATGTAGAGTTGAACAGTGTAGTATAAAATCCAATGAAAAATAATTCAAGTGAGAGGAGTAAATGGTTCTCTCCCCCAAGAATTTCACCGATGACACAACAAAATACAATGAAGCAAATCAGTAATGAACGCAGAAACTGCACTGATAGCATTTTATCGTCTTTGATTTCAAGCAGATTTTTACACAGATGGTCAAGGTGAGAGAGCAAATGCTCCAGAGATTTTCGATGGCAGTGAAACACAATGTATTGTAAAAGCGTGAATGCTATCGGCATTATTCTCCACAATTGCATCAGCGAAGTCAGGATAGAAGCGTCTCCCAAAGGAAATGAGTCACGTAGAAAGAATAAAATATATCCGAGATGAAAGGCATTGACGAACCACACCCAAAGCATCAGTAGAGGACGAACTTTACTTAGCAAAATCATTTTCCTTTGCTTGTTGTCGCTCATGAACCCGTCATCATGGTTCTGAACAGTTGATTTCATCAACTTGTGAGGATTGCGTGGAACATAATAACCACCGAGCCAAAGCAAAAATGCTAAGCATGGCACTGCATGATAGCGTACTTTCATCGTTCTTTCTTTCAAAACTTTTGGTAATTGAAGCTGTGATAAAATCTCGAATTTTATTAGGATTTCTTCAAAAATACTGTGTTTTCTGCCCCGGTAGAGTTATTGCACTGTTCTTCAACACAGCGTTGTAAAACTCACACACCCACTTGTAGGGGCCTGTGACTTCTGTATGTAGAACACAACGTTGTATTATGAACACACTACCCAAACAATGGCAACACCATCATGTCAGTCACCTTCAAAACACAAACAGTTCTCGAGCTATTCAGGTATTAATAATCGATTGTATAGCAGTTAGAGCTCCATTGTTCTTTGAAAACATATGACTCGCAAAATATAATGGGAAGTGAAACTGCGTGAATCCAGTGTTTACCTTCGATTTCGCTGATTAAATGTACAGTTTGCGTAACAGCTTCCTTCTGGAGTAAACAAATGCACCTGATGAGGGTAGATAACAACTTAATGTTTAGTTTTTCTGAAGAAATCAACTTCAGGGCTTTGTTTTCAGTTGTCAGGGCTTTATAGATTATTGATTAAATGATTTATTTCCATTTTAAATGACGTAGACCAGGGGTCGGCAAACTTTTTTACCCGTCGACCCCTTCATACGATATTTGTATTTACATCGACCCCCTCCATGCACACACACATACAAATAGGTGAAAAAAAATATTGAACCATTATTGACATTTTTGGTGACCAAAAATAAAGAGGAATGCTATAAACAAAACCAATCTTATGTTGTACCCTATACAATGTTTGAAGATATATATTAAGAAAGAGAGGCAGTCTTCACTGATATAAAGTAAAAAATAATAGAAGTTTACTTACCTATAGAGAATTTTGATTGTTTTGAAATCTAACAATACTTATCGTTGAAAAATTGATATGAACTTAATTATATAAAACAAATGTGCTACTTGACAATAATATTAACTGCCATGGAAATACGCAATATGTTTTTTATCAAAACAGAATACTGAAAAATACATTAACTTAGCTATTTATCAATAAACTTGATATTAATAAGATGGATGAGCTTGATGAGCGGCAGCAAGGCTAATGATATTTGATTTTAATTTGGTAAGCTTTAACCGTAAATCACCACGGTTTTCCAAGTTTAGTCTATTTCTCTGCTTTGTTAGAATAGCATTTGCATGGCTAAGCCCAGCTTCAACCATATATATCCTTAATCGACCCCCTACCGACCCCCATAAATTTATCGACCCCTTGACTTCTGTCCTCGACCCCCAGGGGTCGATATCGACCACTTTGCCGACCTCTGACGTAGACTATTGGATAAAGATATATAAAACTGCTTACTTTTATGAAGACACTATTTTAATACTTTCAATTTATCGGTTAATGTGACCTTAATATTTAAGTTGTTTTCGAACTTTGCACAAAACACGGGAATTTTTACAGAATTTTTTGTTTGGTTTGCCAGTGGACGCGGGCTTTGCTAAGGAATTTCCAATTGAAGGTCATGCCTTTGGTATCCACAATACAATGCTCCCAATACGTGTATACTCTAGTGAATTTTCTCTTTTCTAAATCCTTAAGAGCGTGACAGAGAGACGGACCAAGCAAGCAAGCAAACAAGCAAGCAAGCAACAAACTGTATTATTATATAAGTGAAATGCACCACCGATGTACCCAACTATGTCTATCAACCCGAAAGTTTTAACAAATGCCATTTATAACATTCTGAACTTCCATGTTCATTCTCCAATAACTTTTTTCAATTTTAACTTTCGATTTTATTCAATGAAAGATGCTTTTTAATAATAACAGTATTAATCAAAATTTTTGTTTTCGTCACAATTGCCGTATCAAAAGTTACAGGTGTATATAATTTTTAATGTGTTACTCTCCTGTGTTACTGAAATAGTTGTTATTGCGGTATGGTCCATGGAATATTCACTATGTGAGAATTGTTATAATATTTTTTTTAAATCGCAGTAGTTCATGTTTCTTATTTGATGGATCAAAGAAGTTCGTTGCTTTTGGTAGCATATTTAAGATAGTAATCGAGGCGAGAGTGAATGAATTGATCGAAGAACAAAGTTTTAAGATATTAGGGGGAATCTATATATAAGTTGGAATGAACTAATGAAGAGTATTGTAAAAATATTATTTAAAAAATTGAGAATGGGACCCAATGGTTGTTGAGTTGCAAGTTACGCAATCAAGAAATCTTGATTACGTTCGTATCCTGATTTTAATTACACTCAGAATCCAGAAATATTTCAATATCTGTTGAAGTTTTAGATTGAAATGTTCTACGATATTGAGTAATCGTTTCAAGTCACCAATGAACAATAAAACGCAGATTTACTTCATTAGACGACGCATTCTTGTTTTGCCATAATGATTCTTGTGATCATAAACATCACGTGCGCAATAACGATAAAGAACTGACTTGTGAAGCTAGACGTGGATTGAACGTATTACGCACTTCTACAGTTAGCCTGTACTTATTGCGTTATGTAGTTGCGGCTGACAACGTTGCATCGTGCTTGTTGTGGTCCGAGTAGCGTTAATCGTTATTTGATATCACCAAACGCTGGCCCTCGATCTAAGTCTAAGTCTAATCAATGCTGCATCAAGGAAGTTAGGTGCATCTTCGGATCATTTCCACCAAGGTCGTAGGAGCATGTCAGATGATACGCACTATTTGGCGTTGACGCAGAACTAAATCGCCTGTCTACCCATTAGTATAAATTGCTGTGAATAGTTGTCGTAGTTTAAAAGATGGCACCGTCTTGGATAGCCCTCATTTCTTTACTTTGTTTTGTTCACCGTAGCTTGTTACTGGAAGTTCATAAGTCTTCAGATTTGCCAGGAGTAATTTTTGGTAAGATCATACCGTTTAATCTGTTCTAATATAGTTATAAAATTTGTACACACATTGTTTCGGTTTACGACGTATTCTATGAGTATCGTAGTCAATCAAAGGCAACTAAATTTCTTGCCTGACGATTTTGATTTATTCCATAGAAGTTTACTGCTTCTGAAAATTAACCGTCTTTTGTTATCAATTAAACTTTTTCTGATCTATTTATATGTACTTTCTATGTACATTTCTTTGTTCATCGCACTTTTCACTTACATTTTATCCTTTCATAATAAATAAGCCGTTAATGTGAACTACTGCCCAGTATTTATCTGCGTGCTGCTTACATAAATGACCAATACAAATGTACTGGCTTACAACCTGGAACAATGCAAACATTAAAGTCTTTTTGGTCCTTACGTATTATCGGGAGGACCTTTGATTTTTACTTTTTATTTTTTTTCACAGGGTTTGTTGGTTAGGTTAGGTTAGGTTAGGTTAGGTTAGGTTAGGTGTAATGTAATGTAATGTTATTTTATTGTTTTAACCGTTTCAATAAATAATTTACTTTAATTTTTGAGTCGTTTTTTTAAAGGTCCTCCCGATAATACGTAAGCACCGTCTTTTTAACCATTAAAAAATGTCTATCCCATTTTGAGAAAGTTAACTAAAACTGAAAGCCATAGATACATGTTGACAAACTTAAATGCTTATACTCATAATATAGTAAATGAATTGCATTTCTACTTCAAAAATCAATATATTGACTATTTCAAACTAAAGATTAGTAATAATTTATCTGTAGTTTCAAACTAATTTTACTGGTTAGTAAACTCAGTTAACTAGCATGAATGTCAAGTTTTTATGTATAATCTGTGTAAGGTATTTGTCAGCACAGGATGAACTGGAAATATTATGGGTGTGGAAGACCTCAACTCAAAATGAAGATAATATCAGAGAGCTGAACAATTCATCCAGGAACCTTGTCAAAGCTTTTTCAGTTTACTATTTTAATATTTCAGTATATTGAATATATTTATACCTCTTATGAGCTGTTGAAATTGAATAATTCCTAGTACAAGTTATTATTAAATTGTAATTTGTTTTGAATATTTTACTATTTTAAGTTTCAATCTTGTTTATTGAGATGTATCTGAAAGCAGTTGATACAAATTATGAGAGAGTGGCCTTAGTTATTTTCAAGTGTAACAGCAATACTATATATGATGACCACTCTGCCTATTATAATTGCTAAGGGACAATTGTTCTACATAGCTTGATGGTTAATTGAAGTGAAACATGTTTGAATGGTGGTATGTGATTTTTCTACTGGATTTTTAGTATCTACTTTCAAGTTAAGTTGTCATGCACATCATTATAGGTAGGCTTGCTATTTTTATATTTTTTTGATATTGAGAAAAACATCATTTGAGTATTTTCCAGTAATTTTCCATCATCATGAAAAAAACATTGTTCACTTAAAAATAAATTAATTTATTTTTTATTTTTCATGTAGTAGTGTAGTAATTTTAAAATTAGAAATAATTGTATACTAGTTCATTTATGTATTCATGTTCCAGTCCCTGGTGATGGAGGGGCTCAGATTGAAGCTCGGCTGCACAAGAATTCTTCAGTTCACTTTTTCTGTCGGCAAAACAGCGACTGGTTCATATCATGGCTTAATCTCCTCCAAATGGTGCCTGGTGTAATTGACTGCTGGGTGAGTTGGAATATTGCTACTTCTGGTTTTGTTGTTTCTCTTTTTTTTATTGAGACTGGTAGGAATGTTGGTCAGTTATAAATTTATTAGAAAAATATTTCTAGTTTTGTTACTAATCTTCAAAATTTTCTTGTATACAGTACTAGTTTTTAAGTGTAGTAAACTCTACTTCAATTTTAACTGACCTAATTTTTGTGGTACATTAACTCGTTTTGTGCAGACCTCAAATATGGTCCTGGAGTATGACAACATTACTCGCACAACTCACAATCCTGTTGGTGTGGACCTTAGAATCCCTGGCTTTGGGGACACTGCAACTGTGGAATACTTGACACCCGACCGGCTCTACTCGTACTTTGCGTACATCGCTGAGACTCTTGTGGCGCTGGGTTATAAAAGAAATGTGACCATGAGAGGTGCTCCTTTTGACTTCAGAAAAGCTCCAAGTTAGTGTGCTTGGCTGTCTTTTTTATCTTTTTATTAGTTTAGTGAGATTTCTTAATCTCTTACATTTGTTTTCTACTGTTCAGTATAACTTCATTTGCTGTATAAAGTTTGTCATAATTGATTGTTGATTAAAATAATCGTCCAGTGTGTATAAAGAATCCTTCCTTGCAGCAAATTTTCTAATAAAGCTTGGGGTCTGATTGCTTACTATTTGTGAACTGAATTCTGTAAGTGTTTTGAATAAAGGTTTATTTACTGCCTGGTTTTGTTTGAAAGTCCAGTGTTATAATTATTATGTTCTAACTAATTGGAAGATTATCATGATCTCTCTTCACTGTTTAGCTTGCAGGCATGTTCTTTCTGTTGTTTTTAGATGAATTGATTTATTTTTAGCTGCTTGTATCTTTCATTACTGAGTGATTTTAAATCCACATTGCAGATGAATTATCGGATTACTTTTCTTCCCTGAAGTCCCTGACTGAGGAGCTCCGCGAGAGCACCCAAGGGCCTGTGGTGCTCATTGCCCACAGCATGGGTGCCCCACTGCTCAATTACTTCCTGAACCTGCAGACCCAGAGCTGGCTGCAGCAGAATGTGCTCAGTGTCATCTCCCTGGCTGGAGCGTGGGGTGGCGCTGTTAAAGCTGTCAAGGTTAAAGTTCTGTCGTGGCACATGTGGCACACTTTGCATTGTAATTTCATTTTCTATTTAACTGGAATATAATCTACTGCTTTTTGTTAATTTTTTGTACACAAATTCATTCCGTATGGTTCCCATTTATGGAAGTGATTTTTCTTAAGGTAGTTTCTATATTATACTAGTTTGGATTTTTTGTTGCTTTTCGATTCTATAACCACTTTCGAGTTGAAGAAAGAAATTCAGCTATGATTTGATGCCTTTATTTAAAGTTTTGTTTTTTTCGAAGCTTTTATCTTAGTGATTATGATTTGTGTGATTTTAAATTTGTGCTCACATATAGTGTTGCAACTTACAATATTCCAGGTTTTAATGTGCAAAGATGGCCGATACCGATAATAACTATTTTCTCCCATTAACCTCACTTCATTTTCGTCTGAAAACTATACTCTATTTTGATCTGCACTACACCTTCAAAAGCACCCATAGTCTCTCATAACGATTCAACTACCAAAACTATAACAATGTAACCGTTATGAAATACAGAAAAAATACTTTAACTGGTGATATGAAAGTAGTAGGTACCTTCTATTTGTGCCCATGGTATTTTATACTTGTGCCCCTGGTATTTTATACTTGTGCCCATGGTATTTTTTATTACTACCGATGGTTGCATTTGCTTCCTGTGTGTGACCAGACGTATTTGCGTTCAGGTGTATGCTGCTGGAGACAACCTGAACAGCATCCTGAACTCTCTAACTCTACGCATCCAGCAGCGCACCAACCCTAGCCTTGCCTTCCTGTTGCCTGACCCAGAGTTGTGGGGAGATGAAATACTCGTTCGCTCTCCTACTGCCAACTACACCATCAAGGACATGAAGCAGTACCTCTAGTGAGTTTTTTCTTATTTCATGTAGTACTTGCATTTGTACCTGTTTATCACTTTGTCGCCAGTGTTGTATGTGTTGTTAAATTTCCTTTCAGGGCGTCTTCATTTGTTCTGAGGAGTTTTGTGTGACAGAAAGAAAGGCTATGGTGTTAACTTACATTGAGTTGTGTGACGGAGAGAAGTTAAAGCGATTTGAGGAAGAATCAAGTAATATTGGAGGCAAAATAATTGCTCTGTATGTGAAGTGTTGCTGATCATGAGAGCGCCATTGAGTCTTGGAAATTTCAACGAACCTCAATACTGTATATACATTAGAAATAATCAAAGGAAACTGTAATTATCGAAAATGATGAAATTATGGCATTTAAGGTGCCGAAATCAGCGGTTTTTGTACAATGTTTTTACATCGTCTTACGTACTTTAACCTCGAAGAATGTCTTAATATTCAATTGTGTTTGTGCCTCTATTTCATTATCGATTCAAATTCATAATAATATTTTCCGTATGCGCTTCCGCTATGTCAAATATTGATGCACAAAGTCTAGCTTGAAAATGCCTCTGAAACTTCACTCTATGCGCTGTTACTTTCTTCAAATATGGAGTGTCGGATTCGCCGTGACCCATGCTTGCTATGTCGGTTGTTCAAATTACGGTTCAAATAATATACTTAGTGGTACACATGTGTACCAACACGTAGTCAGGGTGTTAAAAGGCTTAGAACTACTCATGTATGTGTGTGTGACTTCGTGTTTTTGTAGGTCTTGAAATTATTAATGGCAAGTACATGCCTGACGACGGTTTAAAGTTTGAAAAAATTTGTTTTGCAAAAGTTTGGTAAAATATACATCTATTTCTTTAATTTTATTTTGTAGGGATGTCATCTCATGAATGCATGTACAGAGTGACATTTGTCTTAGGAATCTAAAAATCTAAGTTTATTTTAGTGAAATACTGACATTCACCTTAGGAATAATTTATTTTTAATATATTTTGGTGAACGAGTGACATTTATCTTAGTAGTGAAAAACTTTTATCATATTTTAGCGAACTGGAACTGTACGACATATATCTCAATATAATAAAGAACTTTGATCTTATATCGAATTGGAAACTGTACGACGCTGACGACATTTATCTTAATATGGTAAAGAACTTTGATCATATTATAGCGAACTGGAACTGTACGACGCTTACGACATTTATCTTGATATAATAAAGAACTTTGATCGTATTATAGCGAACTGGAACTGTACGACGCTTACGACATTTATCTTGATATAATAAAAAACTTTGATCTTATTATAGCGAACTGGAACTGTACGACGCTTACGACATTTATCTTGATATAATAAAGAACTTTGATCTTATTATAGCGAACTGGAACTGTACGACGCGTACGAGATATACTTGGACACACGACACTTGCTCAACATGTCCCACACGCCTCCTCGTGTTGCCCTGCACTGCCTCTACGGTGTAGGCGTGCCCACTGTGGAGAGGTAAGCGCCTGCACCTTCAGACCTCCACTAAGTATGCCGGAGTTCTTCGTATTTTAGAGATTTAGGTACAACCATTTTTGCTCTAGGTAAATAAGGGAACAAACTTACGACGATCATGTGCATGCCTACATCAATCACAACCATCCTGGACTTTTTATCTGCCGCTATATGACTTATTCTTTTGTTAACCAGACTTAGCTTCGTTCTTGACCGGACGCAACTTCGTTCTTGACCGGACGCAGCTAATTTCTTGACCGGATGCAGCTCCTTCTCTTGACCGGACGCAGCTCCTTCTCTTGACCGGACGCAGCTCCTTCTCTTGACCGGACGCAGCTCCCTCAACAATTTTTACTACGATGATAAAATAAAAATAAATAAATAAAAATGAAATCTTGAATGGCGACAAATCTCTGATTCCCTTACGTTCGCCTGATTCAAATTGATACTAGCCTGCCTATAGCCGTGCATTTTTGTTGAGTTCTCCTCAAAAACTGATAACTAGTTGTCTCATGCGTACCTGTGCTGTGTTCTGGCACACGTTCCTCTCATACAGATTCCTCAAACAAGAAGGCTAGGTACGAGACCAGACTGGCCTTTTTCTCCTGGGCCTTCAAATGATATCAGGATAGATGGGTTTGGCAAGATTTCAACATTTTTCTGGCTGGGGTTTAAGGTTTGGCAAGATTTCAACATTCTTCTGGCTGGGGTTTAGGGTTTGGCAAGATTTCAACATTCTTCTGGCTGGGGTTTAAGGTTTGACAAGATTTCAACATTCTTCTGGCTGGGGTTTAAGGTTTGGCAAGATTCCTCTGAGTTCATCCTTGGAACTATCGATGCCCTTAAGACGGACACTTATGGGCATCTATTATGTACCATCTGCACTGGCCGTTCTTCCTTTCATACCGTAATTTGTTTTACAGGGGAACCGTTACTTTAATATCAAATTATGCTGTTCTTCTCATACTTTTCGTGTTCCTGATGCACGTTAGCATCAAGACTAACGAAGAAATTAGTTCAAAATTTTGCTCGTGTTGCCTAGAAGGTCAACATAAATGTTCTTTCTGAATTGCCTAATAGAAATTCATTTCAAAATAGTTACTAACACGTAGAGGAAAGGAATAAAGTTGACCTCCAAAATAGCGATTTTTTGTTGGTACCATCGGAGGGGTATTTTCTTTTCTTACTTATAACCAATGACTTAATTTTTTCTTTTATTGAATATTTTCTCAGAAAAATTTGCTCATCACATTTTTTCTAGAATTCTATTTTCATTGTTGAAAGTTGCTGCTGTCTATTCCATCAAGGTTATAATTGTAATTCTTTTTACTATTCTTTAAGTTTATTGCACTATCGCTGAGAAATCAACATCTTGTGCAAGCATTTTGAACGCTCTGCAAACAGTGTCTCCCTGATTTAATTAAGTGTATACATTTCAAATGATTGGTTGAACTGTTTTGATTATATGCACAGATTATATGTCAAGTAATACTTGAGGTTTCTGTAATCCTTAAGGATAGTCCTTCACTGTGTTAGTTTTGACTTAGTTCTCTACGAACTTGAATTTCGTGTGAGTACTACAGTATTGATTCGCAGCACTAGGAGCATAGCAGCTCAGCTCAAGGTGTAGTCGCTTTCACCTAATTAAACTTCATGGTAATTGTTAATAGTAAACGTGCGTCATGACTGCTGATGATCATCAGCTTAATTTGGCCCCTCCTCGGTGTGTATGTAGGATTTCACAGTTACAGCATAGGGCTCTGGTTTGTGTTCTAAAGGTGTCTAACTTCGTCAAGTGAAAGTACCGCTCCTCAGAGGTATCTCTATTCACTCAACGGAATCAGCAATGTTTGTTTCTCACGTCATCTGTTTCATTGTTAGGCTCTATCATCCCTTTTACCATTTATCTGTTTCTCGTAGAGGGGAAAGCGCAATGTACGAGCCACCTTTAGTACAAGCGTCGTCAGTAATGTTTTTATCTTATCAGTTCACCTTTTCGTCTTTCTGAGGTGTTTGCTCTTCTTCGTTTTGCAGGCTGCCCATGACATGTTTTTTTAAATCTTGTAGTGCAAATTAAATTAACGAGTTACTGAGAATACTTTTGTTGAGTGGAATAGGTGGTTAAGCCCTGACCATACCGACAATCATAATAATATTGATATGAAAATTATATCTGCTTTTGAGTTTGAATATCTTGGTGATTTTTGCATCGAGTACAAAATTCTTTAGAACATCAGTAGTTTAGCTTTTGCTTCTTGATATATGTATTGTTGAGATAATGTGCATCAAATACACTTCATTATTTTGCTTCTTTGCCCAGGATCGAGTACGCTAGCGCCAAGTACTTCCCAGACTACCCTGTTCTTGTCAACGGACCTGGTGACGGCACTGTCAACCTTCGCAGTGCCGACCTGTGCTCTCAGGTACTGAAAATCTGCATGGTATGACATTTCTTGGTACATTTATTCTTAAACATAGATTGTATCTTTGTCTGATACTTGTCTCTATAACCCTCTTTGACAGCGTACGTGTTGATTCTTAATTAGAATGAGAAATTTTTGCGTTAGATGTTTCTTCTATTGTGTTTGAGTTTTTTTTAGAAATTTTCACACGAAAAAGCCCAATGGTATGATGTGGGATCTTGCTGTTCTATTATATGAATTATTCTTAGATTTAGCTTTGAATTAGAAAACTTTATTCAAAAAATGTATATGGCACTATAATTTTTTTCATCTTATGTTTCTGCAGTATGCTAAGATGCAGTCTGAGCCGATCGTAGTGAAGAGCTTCGACAACACTGATCACATGGCCATCCTGGGCCACAAAGAAGTCCTGAGTTACATCGCGAGTGTTGTCACTGCCGAGGCCAGCCGCAGGGCGCAGTTGAGGCGGCCATCTGTAGGAGACGATGCCTCTCCTCATGAGCAGGAGACTTTACACAGCAGCATGGACGGGCACGTGACGGTCGGAGCTGTGCCTGGTGGCTCATTTATTGTAGAATCTGGGCGTCTTGAGCAGATGAAATCTGTGAGTGTAAACTCAAGACGGCCGCAGAGCTCCGTGTCCGGATTCTCTAGTGGGCTCAATTTTACAGGAGCTGATAAGCATCCACTTTCTGATACCCAAATAGAAGCGGAAATTTCTCCCGCTGGTGAAGGTAAGGTCACTGATGCGCCTGAATCATTCATCGCTGAAAGAGGCGAACTGGACAGTATAGTAGAT
>VCRD01002635.1:90352-110197 GCA_006783055.1 Trinorchestia longiramus
AGCAGCTGCACCAAGTGCACCTCTTGCAGAAGGCCATGGAACAGAAGATGATGGTTTCCCACAAGATCGACCTGCTCATGGCTCGTCTTCGTGAAAGAATGTAGGCTCCAAACTCGTATCGTGCGTAGATTTTGTTAAGATTGGCTGCAGTTAAATTATCTTGTAACTTCAGCGAGCAATGTCACAAACTACTTCTGAGATATTACACGTAAGAAATTAGTGCCCAAAGATGAATATTTTCTGTAATTTTCTTAACTTTTTGTACTACCTGAATAAGTTGTGTTCTTAAGCATTTCCTTTTATTACCTGGATAAAATATTTATCGTAGTTTCTTAAATTATTTCGTTGATATTTCCTTCTGTAGGCCCCTGTTTATCAACATTTTCCAGAACTTGCAGAGGCATCACTTCGGTTTGGATGCTGCGTTCATTACAAACGTGTGCTGCTGGCAATGAAATAAAATTCAGAATAAAAGAAATTTGAAATTTTGTCATCGCAGTGTACAGTTCTTTGCTTAGATAAAATTGTAGAACCTTACTAAAAGGAATGACGAGTCCAACTCGTGTATAGAAACATAAACCTATAGTTATACGTTAAGAACGGCCTATGAGGCTCGAAATAAGCTACAATTAGCGAAAGATGTCCAGTTTATTATCTAGAACGTATACAGTTAGACATCTAGTCAAGTATTCTGTACCTAATTATTGGAATATAGTTTATATTGATAGTTTTAATGCACACATAGTCAGCCTAAGATGTGTTCACTGCATGCGCACGTAAGTATTTGACGGTAAGCTTTCCTCGCTCTCTGAAAGTCGTAGCTTCCTCAATTTATTGGGATCGTATGCTTCTTTTATGTGATTTTCATTCTTCTCGAATACCGTTTTTCAAATCTGGTATATTTTGTCACTCTACTTATGAAAATAGTATACTTCAAGTACCATCTTATCGTGACATTTCCTTAAGTGAGTTTTTATATGTTCACTGACCCTAATGCTCATTAGATAGATGGATCTTAAGAAATTACAAGTTTATTTTCGGCTGTCAAATAAATATTTAATTTCATGCCTTTAGGTTTGTAAGTAACCACTGGGTTATGATGTTAAGTTAAGATTATATTATCAAGTTATTGTATTAAGAATTGACACTTCTCAGTAATAAAACCACTAGTAGCGTAGCGACGTATCGCAGAGTTATCGCATTGCAAGAGCTTCTCTTGGGCTTAATGTTGCGGTTAAGGTAAAACATGTCATCTTTCTCTTTCATTTAAGTTAGCCAGTTTTTGTGCAACCGATCACCTGAGGATCTTCTATGCTTTATCAATGGACTTGATTCGTCAGTTTTTCATCTGAATATCTCTCCTTACACTTATGACGCACTCATAAAGCTGATTGGTTGTTGAAATACTATGTTTAAGAACGTTGATGATTTTCACTTGCCCAACATGCCAAATGCTCTCTATTAATTAAGCAACTTTCGCTTTATACAAACCAGTACAATTCCATGGCAACGCAATCATATTTTTGATGAATTCGTAGTAACAGAAATGTGTTTCTCTTCATGCAAGGATGCTTTCGTGTGGCATTGAATTGCCGTAGTATCAGGTCGAGTCATGCTTCTGAAATAAATCTTTTTTTCATAATATTTACGAGTGCCCAATTTACCTTTTGATGAGTGACTCACTACGATATCGTACTGTAAGAAAATCGTTTTAGTTACATTTGTGTGTGTCTGATAGTGTGTGCTTTCTTATTTCTGTTAACTTTTGATACTTTGAAGTCACTGATTTTGAACATTTTCAGATGAACTGGCTATTAAATTTGAAGTAATCTTGAAGTGAAGATATAAGTCAAGTGCGAGCTCAAGGGCAGTGATGATAATGTGAAATAATACAATTTCCATGATCTTACCATACTGGAAAGGTCACACAAATAGTACGTTATAATGATGAAGAGTATTAATTTAGTATAAAAAGTTGAATTCCGCATTCATCCTATGCTAGTACCTATTCCTTAATCACGTCATTAAAACTAGAGATGTTACTTGTATGTTATTCTCATATTATTCCGTACTCTAGAATATTTGTGCATGTATACTATAATCTGTGATCGTATTCTAATGGTAAAGGTAAGTGGAGATTAAGGCAGTCACTCGCAAGCGATTGCAGGGATCCTCGTGACGCATTTCTCGATCCTAGGCTGGGCTTTGTCCCGAGGCTGGAATCTGCTTCCAGACTGGGTTTTGCCCCGAGGCTGGGTTTTGCTCCGAGGCTGGGATTTGTCCCGTGGCTGGGATTTGTTCCCAGGCAGAGCTTTGCTCCGAGGGTGGGATTTGCCCCGACGCTGGGCTTTGCCTCGAGACTGGGTTTTGTCCCGAGGCTGGAATTTGCTCCCAGGCTAAGGTTTGCATCTAAGCTGGGCTCTGTCCAGTGGTTGTGCTCTATCCAATGGCCGGGCTTTGTCCCGTGACAACTGTGTATCGTAGCTTTTAAGTGGAATCCTTTAGACCTTCTGTTCAAGTGTTGTCAATTGGTATTTCAGGAAGAAAGTAGACTCTAAATAATTATATGTACGAATGTTTGATTTATAGTTATGTGTGGCATTGTAAAGCTTTCTAATTTATCGGTGCAGATTTATTTTTCGTTCGGCATTGGAGGATAATTGTTTTTGGCAGTGATTAGAGTTTGTGTGGCGTTCTAGTGACTGTCAAGGTACAGTGAAGAAACCAAGCTTGTTTTTATGACACACAACACTGTTGTAGCCTACGAGATTACTTTCATAAATCACGCCAATAAATATCAACTTATTTATTAGTGTATGTTTCATTAGCCTTCATCACCGATAACAATGTGTTGGTGAACATTCCAAATTTTGAAATCTTTGTGTACTACTGAGTTCGGTTTGATTGTAGCCACGTCTACCTTTNATGTCCCACACGCCTCCTCGTGTTGCCCTGCACTGCCTCTACGGTGTAGGCGTGCCCACTGTGGAGAGGTAAGCGCCTGCACCTTTAGACCTCCACTAAGTATGCCGGAGGTCTTCGTATTTTAGAGATTTAGGTACAACCATTTTTGCTCTAGGTAAATAAGGGAATAAACTTACGACGATCATGTGCATGCCTACATCAATCACAACCATCCTGGACTTTTTATCTGCCGCTACATGACTTATTCTTTTGTTAATCAGACTTAGCTTCTTTCTTGACCGGACGCGGCTTCTTTCTTGACCAGACGCAACTTAGTTCTTGACCGGACGCAGCTAATTTCTTGACCGGATGCAGCTCGTTCTCTTGACCGGACGCAGCTCCCTCAACAATTTTCACTATGATGATAAAATAAAAATAAATAAATAAATAAAAATGAAATCTTGAATGGCGATAAATCTCTGATCCCCTGACGTTCGCCTGATTCAAATTGATACTAGCCTGCCTATAGCCGTGCATTTTTGTTGAGTTCTCCTCAAAAACTGATAACTAGTTGTCTCATGCGTACCTGTGCTGTGTTCTGGCACACGTTCCTCTCGTACAGATTCCTCAAACAAGAAGGCTAGGTACGAGACCAGACTGGTCTTTTTCTCTTGGGCCTTCAAATGATATCAGGATAGATGGGGTTTGGCAAGATTTCAACATTCTTCTGGCTGGGGTTTAAGGTTTGGCAAGATTCCTCTGGGTTCATCCTTGGAACTATCGAGTGTAACTCATAAGACGGACACTTACGTGCATCTACAGGGTGTCTCAAAAAAATGTACTCACCCTTTAACCGTTGCTAACATGCTGTCTTCTTTGTGTTGCAGGTGTGAGGTTCGAACCTCTGCGAACATGATTCTTTAATCACATTTAATCATGTTCGCAAAGGTTCGAACCTCACACCTGCAACACAAAGAAGACAGCATGTTAGCAACGGTTAAAGGGTGAATACATGTTTTTGAGATACCCTGTATTATGTACCATCTGCACTGGCCGTTCTTCCTTTCATCTCGTAATTTGTTTTACAGGGGAACCGCCACTTTTATATCATTATGCTGTTCTTCTCATACTCTCCGTGTTCCTGATGTACTTTAGCATCAAGACCAATGAAGAAATTAGTTCAAAATTTTGCTCGTGTTGCCTAGAAGGTTAACATAACTGTTCTTTCTGAAATGCCTAATAGAAATTCATTTCAAAATAAGGTAACTAACACCGAGAGGAGAGAAATAAAGTTTACCTACAAAATAGCGATTTTTTGTTGGTACCATTGGAGGTGTATTTTCTTTTCTTACTTATGACCAATGACTTAATTTTTTTCTTTTATTGAATATTTTCTCTGAAAAATTTGTTTGTCACATTCTTTCTGGAATTCTATTATCATTGTTGAAAGTTGCTGCTGTCTATTCCATCAAGCCTATAATTGTAATCCTTTTCACTATTCTTTAAGTTTATTGCACTGTCGCTGAGAAATTAACATCTTGTGCATGCATTTTGAACGCTCTGCAAACAGTGTCTCCCTGATTTTAATTAAGTGTATACATTTCAATTGATAGGTTGAACTGTTTTGATTATATGCACAGATTAAATGTCAAGTAATACTTAGGTTTCTGTAATCCTTAAGGATAGTCTTTCACTGTGTTAGTTTTGACTTAGTTTTATACGAACTTGAATTTCGTGTGAGTACAGTATTGATTCGCAGCACTAGGAGCATAGCAGCTAAGCTTAAGGTGTAGTCGCTTTCACCTAATTAAACTTCATGGTAATTGTTAATAGTAAAGGTGCGTCTCCACAAATGACTGCTGATGATCATCAGCTTAATTTGGCCCCTCCTCGGTGTGTATGTAGGATTTCACAGTTACAGCATAGGGCTATAGTTTGTGTTCTAAAGGTGTCTAACTTCGTCAAGTGAAAGTAGGCTCCTCAGAGGTATCTCTATTCACTCAACGGAATCAGAAATGTTTGTTTCTGACGTCATCTGTTTCATTGTTACGCTCTATCATCTCTTTTACCATTTATCTGTTTCTCGTAGAGGGGAAAGCGCTATGTACGAGCCACCTTTAGTACAAGCGTCGTCAGTAATGTTTTTATCTTATCAGTTCACCTGTTCGTCGTTCTGAGGCGTTTGCTCTTCTTCGTTTTGCAGACTACCCATGACATAATTTTTAAATCTTGTAGTGCAAATTAAATTAACGAGTTACTTAGAATACTTTAGTTGAGTGGAATAGGTGGTTAAGCCCTGACCATACCGACAATCATAATAATATTGATATGATGATTATATCTGCTTTTGAGTTTGAATATCTTGGTGATTTTTGCATCGAGTACAAAATTCTTTAGAACATCAGTAGTTTAGCTTTTGCTTCTTGATATATGTATTATTGAGATAATGTGCATCAAATACACGTCATTATTTTGCTTCTTTGCCCAGGATCGAGTACGCTAGCGCCAAGTACTTCCCAGACTACCCTGTTCTTGTCAACGGACCTGGTGACGGCACTGTCAACCTTCGCAGTGCCGACCTGTGCTCTCAGGTACTGAAAATCTCCATGGTATGACATTTCTTGGTACATTTATTCTTAAACATAGATTGTATCTTTGTCTGATTCTTAATTAGAATGAGAAATTTTTGCGTTAGATGTTTCTTCTATTGTGTTCGAGTTTTTTTAGAAATTTTCACACGAAAAAGCCCAATGGTATGATGTGGGATCTTGCTGTTCTATTATATGAATTATTCGTAGATTTAGCTTTGAATTAGAAAACTTTATTCAAAAAATGTATATGGCACTATAATTTTTTTCATCTTATGTTTCTGCAGTATGCTAAGATGCAGTCTGAGCCGATCGTAGTGAAGAGCTTCGACAACACTGATCACATGGCCATCCTGGGCCACAAAGAAGTATTGAGTTACATCGCGAGTGTTGTCACTGCCGAGGCCAGCCGCAGGGCGCAGTTGAAGCGGCGATCTGCAGGAGACGATGCCTCTCCTGCTCATGAGCAGGAGACTTTACACAGCAGCATGGACGGGCACGCGACTGTCGGAGCTGTGCCTGGTGGCTCATTTATTGTAGAATCTGGGCGTCTTGAGCAGATGAAATCTGTGAGTGTAAACTCAAGACGGCCGCAGAGCTCCGTGTCGGGATTCTCTAGTGGGATCAATTTTACAGGAGCTGATAAGCATCCACTTTCTGATACCCAAATAGAAGTGGAAATTTCTCCCGCTGGTGAAGGTAAGGTCACTGATGCGCCTGAATCATTCATCGCTGAAAGAGGCGAACTGGACAGTATAGTAGATGCGGCTGTGGCGAAGGTGGATGAGGCCATCTCGTCCAAATGGGCTGTCGCTCATGAGTTCAGGGAGATACATGAGCAGCTGCACCAAGTGCACCTCTTGCAGAAGGCCATGGAACAGAAGATGATGGTTTCCCACAAGATCGACCTGCTCATGGCTCGGCTTCGTGAAAGAATGTAGGCTCCAAACTCTTATCGTGCGTAGATTTTGTTAAGATTGGCTGCAGTTAAATTATCTTGTAACTTCAGCGAGCAATGTCACAAACTACTTCTGAGATATTACACGTAAGAAATTAGTGCCCAAAGATGAATATTTTCTGTAATTTTCTTAACTTTTTGTACTACCTGGATAAGTTGTGTTCTTAAGCATTTCCTTTTATTACCTGGATAAAATATTTATCTTAGTTTCTTAAATTATTTCGTTGATACTTCCTTCTGTAGGCCCCGGCTTATCAACATTTTCCAGAACTTGCAGAGGCATCACTTCGGTTTGGATGCTGCGTTCATTACAAACGTGTGCTGCTGGCAATGAAATAAAATTCAGAATAAGAGAAATTTGGTCATCGCAGTGTACAGTTCTTTGCTTAGATAAAATTGTAGAACCTTACTAAAAGGAATGACGAGTCCAACTCGTGTATAGAAACATAAACCTATAGTTATACGTTAAAAACGGCCTATGAGGCTCGAATTGAGCTACAATTAGCGAAAGATGTCCAGTTTATTATCTAGAGCGTATACAGTTAGACATCTAGTCAAGTATTCTGTACCTTATTATTGGAATATAGTTTATATTAATAGTTTTAATGCACACATAGTCAGCCTAAGATGTGTTCACTGCATGCGCACGTAAGTATTTGACGGTAAGCTTTCTTCGCTCTCTGAAAGTCGTAGCTCCCTCAATTTATTGGGATCGTATGCTTCTTTTGTGTGATTTTCATTCTTCTCTAATACCGTTTTTCAAATCTAGTATATTTTGTCACTCTACTTATGAAAATAGTATACTTCAAGTACCATCTTATCGTGACATTTCCTTAAGTGAGTTTTTATATGTTCACTGACCCTAATGCTCATTAGATTGATGAATCTTAAGAAATTACGTTTATTTTCGGCTGTCAAATAAATATTTAATTTCATGCCTTTAGGTTTGTAAGTAACCACTGGGTTATGATGTTAAGATTATTTTATCAAGTTATTGCAGTAAGAATTGACACTTCTCAGTAATAAAACTACTAGTAGCGTAGGGACGTGTCGCAGAGTTATCGCATTGCAGGAGCTTCTCTTGGGCTTAATGTTGTGGTTAGGGTAAAACATGTCATCTTCTTCTTTCTCTTTCATTTGAGTTAGCTAGTTTTTGTGCAACCGATCACCTGAGGATCTTCTATGCTTTATCAATGGACTTGATTCGTCAGTTTTTCATCTGAATATCTCTTCTTACACTTGTGACGCACTCATAAAGCTGATCGGTTGTTGAAATCCTATGTCTAAGAACGTTGATGATTTTCACTTGCCCAACATGCCAACTGCTCTCTATTAATTAAGCAACTTTCACCTCATGCAAACAAGTACAATTCTATGGCAACGCACTCATATTTTTGATGAATTCGTAGTAGCAAAAATATGTTTCTCTTCATGCAAGGATGCTGTCGTGTGGCATTGAATTGCCGTAGTATCAGGTCGAGTCATGCTTCTGAAATAAATCTTTTTTTCATAATATTTACGAGTACCCAATTTACCTTTTGATGAGTGACTCACTACGATATCGTACTGTAAGAAAATCGTTTTAGTTACATTTCTGTGTGTCTAATAGTGTGTGCTTTCTTATTTCTGTTAACTTTTGATACTTTGAAGTCACTGATTTTGAACATTTTCAGATGAACTGGCTATTAAATTTGAAGTAATCTTGAAGTGAAGATATAAGTCAAGTGCGAGCTCAAGGGCAACGATGATAATGTGAAATAATACAATTTCCATGATCTTACCATACTGGAAAGGTCACACAAATAGTACGTTATAATGATGAAGAGTATTAATTTAGTATAAAAAGTTGAATTCCGCATTCATTCTATGCTAGTACCTATTCCTTAGTCACGACATTAAAACTAGAGATGTTACTTGTATGTTATTCTCATATTATTCCGTACTCTAGAATATTTGTGCATGTATACTATAATCTGTGATCGTATTCTAATGGTAAAGGTAAGTAAAGATTAAGGCAGTCACTCGCAAGCGATTGCCGAGATCCTCGTGACGCATTTCTCGATCCTAGGCTGGGCTTTGTCCCGAGGCTGGAATCTGCTCCCAGACTGGGCTTTGCCTCGAGGCTGGGTTTTGCCCCGAGGCTGGGATTTGTCCCGTGGCTGGGATTTGTCCCGTGGCTGGGATTTGTCCCGAGGCTGGGATTTGTCCCGAGGCTGGGATTTGTCCCGAGGCTGGGATTTGCTCCCAGGCAGAGCTTTGCTCCCAGGCAGAGCTTTGCTCCCAGGCAGAGCTTTGCTCCGAGGGTGGGATTTGCCCCGACGTTGGGCTTTGCCTCGAGACTAGGCTTTGCCTCGAGACTGGGCTTTGCCTCGAGACTGGGCATTGCCTCGAGGCTGGAATTTGCTCCCAGGCTAAGGTTTGCGCCTAAGCTGTGCTCTGTCCAGTGGTTGTGCTCTATCCAATGGCCGGGCTCTGTCCCGTGACAACTGTGTATCGTAGCTTTTAAGTGGAATCCTTTAGACCTTCTGTTCAAGTGTTGTCAATTGGTATTTCTGGAAAAAAGTAGACTCTAAAAAATTGTATGTACGAATGTTTGTTTTATAGTTATGTGTGGCATTGTAAAGCTTTCTAATTTATCGGAGCAGATTTATTTTTCGTTCGGGATTGGAGGATATTTGTTTTTGTCCATGATTAGAGTTTGTGTGGCGTTCTAGTGACTGTCAAGGTACAGTGAAGAAACCAAGCTTGTTTTTATGACACACAACACTGTTGTAGCCTACGAGATTACTTTCTTAAATCACGCCAATAAATATCAACTTGTTTATTAGTGTATGTTTCATTAGCCTTCATCACTGATAACAATGTGTTGGTGAACATTCCAAATTTTGAAATCTTTGTGTACTACTGAGTTCGGTTTGATTGTAGCCACGTCTACCTTTGTTATTTGAGCAGTTCGGATCACGGAACTTGAATCATTGCAATAGAGTGGTCAAGCACCATCTGTTGAGTTCATCTTGACCTTTGTAGACTGCAGCTAAAGCCGCAGGCGCAGTGACCAACCGTCTCGTTAGAGTTGACCTTCGAGTAGGTAGGATAGTTGTTATTCGTGATGACCTTTAAATGGGTAGGAAAGGCGTTGTCTCGGCCTTCAAAAGAGTAAGTAAGACGTTAGCGTGGTCCTTGAAAGATTAAAATGCAAGGGACGTCCGGAAAAGGCGTTTCAATTAAAATATGGTACTTGATTTGTTTAGTGTTTTGGATGGCTGTGACTGAGAGCGGGTATTTGTATTAAACTTTAAATGCAGCACGTGTAGGCGCTCTTTGTACTGTCATTGCGGGACAAAGAGGGGAGAAAAGATAGGTGTCCAAGACTCTTCATTCCGATGTAATTGTTAAAATGGTTACACCAACAGTAATATTGTAAAAATAATTTCCTGTATCCCATTTTTGGAGAGCAATTGGTGTCCACGCTTTACACCGAGAACACTGCATTGAGATCGGGCCGCTACAGAGCGACCCTGATCTGTGAACTGCCTCAGATAATGGCATCTAAAGAAACTCTGCCCCAGCGAGCTCGCTCTCACAACAACTAGAATGGCTGACGAAGTATTTAGATCTCAGATTACCATTTAGAGGAAGTGAGGACGAACTTGTATTCGAGATTTCGAGTTTTACTGCCTCCGAATGAGGTCAACGGCAGTGCGCTACTAACTCGTATTTCGAAGAGGAGATGCACTGACCATAAGTGATTTTTGGCCAACATGAGAACAGAAACTTCTTTATTTAACATTGAAAGTCATCTCTTCATTGGAATCTGTTGTAAATCTACGAACGGCTGTGAACAAGAGACGCATTGACATGAGATTCAATGATTTGGCTTCAAATATTCTCAAGCAAATGGATTTTGCGCTCTAATACCCAGACCACGGATGGTGATAGATAAAACATTTAAAACTGAAAACAAGTTTGACGAGGTTAGATTATCACAAGCTTTTTGCTCTAAGTTATGAGAAAAGAAATAACCTCTTTTTTGCAGCATGTAAGCCTTGTGTGAATCCGCTATGTTAGGACTTCAAGTCGTGTAAATTTGACAGAATTTCACAGAACGTGGTAAAAAATTAATTCAGCGGAGTTTAATACGCTTTAAAAGTGTTTTCATGATTTTATTGTTTTGAACAACCTATCAAAATTAAGCAAAAAACTTTCTCCGTACTGAATAAAATAATTTGAAAATAAAATATTTGAACATTCATCTACCAGAATAATCTAATATTAAAATACTTTAATAGCAAATGAAGTTATGTTAACTTTCAAAAAGTAAATATTTTTGCTGTCTGTGCGTGTGCTTGTATTCGTATGTGGACAGTGTTGGTTTCAGATTGCTCAGTTGTTTAGTTTTTGCTTCGCAAGCACAATTTTTTACATGGACTCATTATTTTTCAGTAATATCTCATAACAACTCTGTTATCAGATCTATCGATGTTTTAATCTTTAAAATTTGTGTCGTTTAACTATCTGTTGTAATTTGATAGTCTCTACCTCTCAACTGTAACGGTTTTATTACGTGCGGTGAAGTTTATAATTAGAACTTTAACGATAAATTATGAATTATCAGTATATCACATTGAACGAACTGCTTGCAAAATAGAAATCGTAACTAAAAGCATCATCCTGATATGAAAATTTACCGTTTTATCTATTTGCGACCCTTGCTCCAGTGGTTGAACTGCAAACGTCTTTATCATATCATGTACTATAAAATATCTACCACGTACGGATTTTACAATAATGCTTTTCAAATCTAAGTATTGTATCATTTTCAATGTGTCAACGTCATTGGGAATGCACTGTTATGTTCGTTTACTAATTTGTTTTCAGCAACAAATCCTAAATCCCCCGTTGCACATATTGCCAGTTACTTTTGAATAAACTTAAAATAACCACTAACAAATTAAAATTTTCCCTTTTTATACTTTCCATGTTTTTTTATAACTGCTTCAAACACAAAATGATTTTACTAGGGTAGAATTCATACTTGTACACCGAATAATGAGAGATTTCTACAGTGGTAACTTCCAAGGAGATCGCAGAGATGAAGTTTTGTCCACCACAGCAACGAGACTTTGGACTCTGCACATTCCCGTCTGTCCTCGACCACTTGCATTAAAGATTTGTCGTTTTTTTTTATGTGACCGAAGAGAAAAATCAGCAACGTTTGCGTAAAATCCGTTATAGTCTCAGTTCTCTAATTTAATAGGTTAAGTGTAACAGTTTTCTCAAATACACAGAAGTATTATGTTTCGCTCTCGTGCACAGTTGTTTTCAAACAATGTCTGCCAAGCTCCTTTTTAAATTGATCACCTGATAGCGCCACTGCTGAAATGGTCCAAGCGACAACAGTGATGAAAACCTATATAATCTAGTCTAATTTACTTCAAAAGATAGACAATACCACGTACTAGACATTGAGAACCATGTGGCTAGACTAGAGTATTACATAAGCGTAGTACTAAAATTAATGACACTAGTATACTATTATATGTTTTTGGGAAACAATGTTTTTTATGACAGAACAACCACTAAATGTTGTCAGACAATACCCGTAAGACGTTGAAAACAATGTTGCTTGGGCAGAACAATGCCCGATAGACTTCCT
Source organism: Trinorchestia longiramus (assembly GCA_006783055.1). Lineage (NCBI taxonomy): Eukaryota > Metazoa > Arthropoda > Malacostraca > Amphipoda > Talitridae > Trinorchestia > Trinorchestia longiramus. The sequence goes on from VCRD01002635.1 coordinate 102,459, forward strand.
GCATCATGAGCTGTTAGCATGCGGTGCACACTAGGCAAAGAGGCTAAACCATCGTTGAGTGCGGCTACATTTTACAACTCTAACTGCAGACTGCATTTGTTATATTTTCAAACAAAAATGAAATCATTTGAATACTCATAGACACATGGAAAGTCTTTAATCACAATGTTAATATTATTATTATCATTATTTGAACATAATAGTTTCATGAGGTTGCATGTCAGACAGCCTTAAACGCTACTTACTGACTGCTACACGCAACGCGCTCTACAGGCTCTCGTATAGGCATTGCGGAACCACAACACCCGCTATGCTCACTCTAAATTATCCACAAACTTCAATACATCGAGTGAGTCGTTTTCCTTCAATTCTTTCTTCATACTTCTCCGTTATATTATTTTTAAGGTCAATATTGGTGATCATTCTCTAATTCGTTTACCAATTACATAAATCATTGTATGGGAACTGTACATTTCTCTGTTCCAACGACGCGTTGTGCCACTGTTGTTAGCATGCGTATATATTTGAGACAAGAAGTGCACCGCTACGCTTACTCAGTGCCGACTGCCGACCCGGTAGTGGAAATGTGTGGTAGTATTTTTTGACTCGGTGTGTGTTGTGATTAAACACCATTCGCCATATTCTTGAATAATATAACTCGTAAAATTAAACTATTACCACACGTCCAGCTCTTTAATTCATAGATTTTTACTTTATAGAAAATCTGAATATATAAACTACAGCGTCCTGGGATCTTCAAGAAATACAGTAAGTTCAGTGATTGTGTGTGAACTTTGACAGCTCAAGTTTTCACGATTATGGAGAGGTCGTTTAGCACCTGATATTCAATTAACCCACTGCAGGAATAAGCAACGACACTAAGTATATTCTTTGCTCGAATTCTGAATGAAAGGAACGATAAGTTATCTCTGCTAATAGGAAATAAAAATTATGTTGTTTTTATTTAGGCTATTACTTTTTTGTTTTAGAATTTCGTTTGTATGAGAGTTCATGAAGCTATGTGTTATTTATTATATCTTTAATCGTTTTGTACAATTTTTTAACAATGGCTAACAATCGTCAGAAGCAGTGGTCTAATTAATTTTGGCTACTAGCAATCATTTGATGGGTGAAATTGAGCAACTTCAAAGGATTTAACTTACTCCAGCTAAAAGCAGGAAATCTCTTTAAATCGAAGTGAATCAATCTTATTTAGACACGGCAGTTCAAGATAATTAATATCCAGCAATTTGAGTTCATAACGCTAAAAATTTTTTGAATACCTCAATAATATATTTGGTTGATCATTTTTGAAACATTTAAGAATTTTTATAGTGTCTAAGCTTAAAGCCTTGCTCGACAGCATTGTATCATTCATTCCATAGTATAATTCTCTTGAAGGTATGAAATTCAGTTTTTCTAAAGCTTCCTGCAATTTACCTCTGTTTTCTGTGACACATAAGGCTTACTTTAGCACTTACTTTGTTTTCATGTGAATTAGCATTGACGCAGGGATTTGTTCTGAAGCAGATTCCAGCACGCTAGAACGAAAACATTGGTGTGTCGTTGAGCTTTGTATGACTCAGAGTAGAAGCTGTAAGGCGGAAATTGCTGCTCAGATTTTCTTTTGTGTCAGCATTCCTTCACAATCACAATCATCACTTTTTACTGTTATACATCCTCATACCAGTAAGCACAATGCCTACTGTACCTTGCCTTCAAGTACCTCGAACTCTATTTAATAGTTTATCTTATTTTAAAAAGCTTATGCTTGCCTTGGTGATGGTTATTATTCCTTGCCGTGAATCAGTTCATGTCATACCAAGAATGATGTGCAAAAAACAAGAGAGCCTGAGTTTTACCGGGGAAGTCAGAAGGCAAACTAAAAAACTTGACAGAGAATATTTGAAACTGAAACTAAAGCGTATCCACTTCTAAATAGTTGGTCACGTAGGCACCCATCACAGCGCTGACCTGTGCTCCTACCTCCATAAGAATAGAATTAGAGTAGATCAGGAATGCGCTATCAGTCATTGCATGTGGCTCACCTTACTACTAAATTGTTCCAAATGCCATCACGTACGCCATTAACACCTAACAAAACATAGCGACAACAGAGCTTCCAAATAATTCTCGTAAAAAACACGCAACATCCATCGTAATATAGAGTATATTCAATTTATCCTCGGAAATTTGGGAGGATATTGAATGCAAATTGTTTTGGGGCGTTGGCTATTGAATAGTTTTTGCAGATACCTTGTTAACCTAAAAATTAGCATAGTGATTTAATTGTCCTCTTAGAAATTTAGAGCTGGATTTCATATCGTTTTATACTAGCAGCTTACAGGGAAATACTATATTCGTCAAAAACTCAGCTGTAGATAAGGAAGGCAATAACTTTTTAGATCTATAGAACTTCATCGATATATTGTTTTTCAAGGACCGACGTGAAAGACGACTATTTTCAGCAGAAATTCATGCATAGCTGAAAGGTTCGTTGAAGACGTAGAAGTTCACTGAAGGCTTGACGTTAAGAGTGTGGCTGTAGTAAGTGGCTCGCTGGCGCATTGTGTAGGTTGAGCGGTGAGAGGCACCCTGGTCGTGCACGGGGGTCACGGCAGGTCGCTGCTAACTACCTTCCCCCGACTGATTCTCTACTAGAATCTCTCGCCAGCACACTCAATCTGCGGACTCCAGTCCTGTTTTCAAAAGCCGGACAGCGGCGAGCAGAACTGCAAGCAGAACCGGAAAATTAACTCAGTCCAAATGGGTATAAACCATGTTTATCTGATGGTGTATTTTGATTGCTCAGTGGAGCGAGGAGGAGAGCATGGCGCTGTAACAAATTTGCAGGAGTAGAAAAACGCGAAGTAAAGCCAGCTACGACCGAGCGGCCCAGGCGTGGTCGCTAACCTCAACTCTTCGCTGTTGCCTTTTTTACATTTTTTGTCCTATTGTTACTCCCACGCCTCTGCTCAAGAATGATCCATTGGCGCGAGTTCAAACTTAGTTTGCTTTCAAACATTAATAGACGGATAGTTTCATTTACGAACCTTTCATTACATTCAATTTTTGGTAAGGTAACTCACATTCATAATGAATTTAAAGCTGTTAGATTAATCAATCACCAGAGTAAACTAAAGTTTTTCCAATTACATGCTTGGTGTTCATTATTTTCATTATGTTAAGCCATAGGGGCACAGATGTTTACAGAGAGAATAAAAACAATAAAGAACTTCATCCCGTGTCAGCACACAAAAAGCTCAGTGCGCTTCAGGATTTTGTATCAGTACAGTGGAAACTAAACTTCCATCATACTATGTCAGGTGTGGATGTGGATCAAGCACGTTAAATGAAGCCTCCATACTGAATCCATCCTCTCACCTCTACACAGGACTCGGAAATTCGCACATTGGCTAATGGCTAACGAAAGACCATGTTTCCCATACAAGATTGTGTCTACAAGTCTTGTAGAGTCGTTATTTATTCTGCGAAGAGTGGAAGCAGGCAAATCGAGCTGGGGCCTTCTCAAGTTTCATACAATTAACAATTGCTATGGATATATTTCGTATAAAAATTTTCAATACTGGAATAAAAAATTCTTTATGCGCTGAAATATCATGTCTCTTACCTCTTTACGATCATCATGTCTCTTGCCTCTTTATTCTTGCCTCTTTACGAATTCCATAGGCGACGGAAATAACAGGTCAGCTCCTAACAGATTACATTCTGTGCTCGGCAGTTTAAATTTTGGAATTTATGTTAATTCATACAATTGTTCTTAAACACTTATCCGAATTTACTAAAATTGCAATATGTGATTGAAAATGTGTTTCGGTTATTTAGAGGTCACGCTATAAATAATTTCTAGACACAATTTTATCTTTATGCTCCCAGACAGTATCTTAATTAAAATATAACTTTTTCAGTAGCAGTCGTGTTAGCCAGCTTTGTGGAAAAATGAACAAAAATTTGAATTTGATTAGATGAATTTAAATACATAGAAAGGATGTTTAGTTTAAAGCGATAGAATCAAGATAACAAAGTGAGTGCAAAATACGAGTAGCGTCCATGTGCACCTAAATTTGGGTGTAAATTAAGGTGTCGATGATTTACGTGGAATTTTACCTCAAAATTAATCATATTTTCAAGTTACTATCCAAATACTTGAATATATGACACTAAGGGGATATAAATACATGCATGATTACGTTTGATCATAATGAAGTTAACCAATGTAACGTAGCCTACCCCTGGTGTGTATGAGTGTATATGTAGAACTAAACTTTTGTTAGGTGATTGTTCAGCTGACTCTCACAAGCACGAAAACAGGGAAGAATAATTTACAAAACAAGCGTTCTTAAATGTAGTCATTTGTGTACATAATAGTTGCAGAAATGGGTCTGTATGTTTTATTTCACTCTTAATTCTAATGAAATATTTGAGATTTAGAAATGATCTAGTGTATAGTAACAATGCAGAACTGTACAAATGGTTTTGAAAATTTTATCAATTGATGCAGAATATACAAGATACGTAAAATCGTAAATTACAAATTAGCTTTTTTTGGTCAGGGTTTGAATCAAAAATAAGTTGCATTGGAATGGTAAGGATAACTAAAATTACTAAATGGTAAGAATAACATACCTAGCATAGAAAATGAAATTGCGCAGCTATAGCACCAAATTTTTCGTTTCGTCAGAGTCGATAACGAAAAACGGTGTTATGTACATAGATTGGAAGTTTCAAACCATGAAATTCTGTAATCAACTTTGAAATTGCTCTTGTGTTTAAATTATGTTGTAGAATCCTCTCAGAAAATAATTCCAGTCAACTAAAGTATTGGATTTATACTTACTGCAAATAAGAAGCACATTTTATATTCTGCCTTTCGAATAAGGTGACTGCAATTTGTTTTTAAAACTGTTTTAATGATTAAGTGGACATACAAGTGGGAAACATAGATAAAGATATGAATATGGAGATGATGCAACCGGATAGATTAACACGAGGATTGCACCCAGCACATGAGAGGAGGTCTGCAGGAGGTCGGTGAGCGTCACGACGCTGACTGGAATCATTCATCTACATCGTGGCATTCTGAAGCTGAATCGCCGCCCCGGCAGATGAACTCGTAGTGAAAGAAATTACAAGTTTTATCAAATAAGGTGCTCGCACATCCGGGGTTACGTGTGCAACATCGCTGTACTAAATATACTCACATATCTGCCAGACAAGATTGGGGGTGACGTAATTTATTCTTGGAAAAATTCCTTTGGAGTTGTCTCGTAGCACAAATATAGCCACAGCTCATTGAATGCCACACTTGGTGTGCCAAGGTATCGGTATTTTGACGCTTAAGCACACTAAACTTTTTAAATTAACGTTTTTAATTCGTAAAATAAATGTTGCAACATCGTTATTCCATGTTTTTTTTTCAAATATAATTTCAAAATTCAAGATATGAGACTAAAAATTTGCAGATAAAAAACTTTTGGCTCTTACATAGAGCTACAACGACCGTATTTATTTGTGCTTACGAGAAAATGATCCTTGATACTATTTTTGTGGAGTGAATAATAGTTTCTGTTTAAAAGCTGGTAAATATTGTTTTTATAAGCGTCCATTACAAAAGAAAGCTCTCAGACTGACCTTAATATTTCCAATGGTTTGTAAAATTGTGTTATAAAGGATTATATAATTTATAAACTAGCTCATATGGTTGATTTTAACTGATTTTCTTACTTGACTTTGAATTATTTAGGCTCTTCAGTTTCCGTGCTACTTAAAGTTGGTTTTGGGTTAGAAGACAACTACATGTCTTCTTCAGTTACTCTCAGGTGTTAGAAAAACTTTTTTCGATTTTTTTAATTATCTTTAATAAAAACACAAGCTTCTTCGGGCACCTTACATTAGTTTAAATGCAGAAATGAAACCCCATTTGCTGTGTGGCATCTCAGTACGTGATGATATGCGCACACACTTTTGACCTACACATACCTACGTCATGCCAGACGAAACACTGAACAAACACGCTCAGTTGTCAAGTCATGATTATATTATATAGCACGGAGCATTAGAATGACTTTTGAATTGCTTTTAGTAAAAGTTTACGAGAAGATAATATTACTTTGTGAACCAAACAGAAGGAAATGTGATAAAATCGAGTTAAAGTTCAAGAATTTTACTTGTATAAAGTAAACGTTTAAATAAAGATAAGCTATACGTACAAGGTAAAGAAGAGCAGTACACTTCCGATGCCATTTTTTTATATTTTATTCGTTTGCTGCTTCCACGTTTTGTAGTTCGTTGTAATTAATTATTTAGGTACGATTAACCATTTGGCATTTACGTCAGATTTACACGTGCCTCTTGAAAACTTTTTAGAACTTCAAAGTATTTTTCGCTCATTGGAAACCAATTGTGTTTATGTTAAGCAATGTTAATAACTATAATTTTTTAGTTTTCCAGACATTTCATTGTTAAGATAACAAACGTAAAGAATTACAACTCTTTTATGATGCGTGAGTTGTTCATTTTTTCATATGCTGTTCGTGTGAAAATTACTTTAAGGAGTTGATATTATGTTGCAATTTGCCGTCCTTGTACTCGACTAGAGTGTTGAGTGTTCGTTTATCTGTAATACAGGAGTTTTGACCTAGATACTAATTTTAAGAAACAGAATGGTAAAAACGTTGGCCTAACTTCACCACAAAATAATGCTAACTTAAACCACGTTGCAGAAGTCTGCAGAATGTACATATTTGTGCACTGAGTTGGTCAGACACATTCGCTGCTGTCATAAAGAGTGAAGAGAGTTTCTTTATAAATTGAGTGCAACTAGATGGAAGCTCGAAGACCTTCCCCTTTGACTTCTGTGATAATGACCTATAAACTCGCGGGCAGAAGGAGCTCGAAAGAAGCTTATGCAAACCTTACCTTGACTCTGCCCTATGGCTGACCTGACGTCACTCTCTTGAGTTCATCCCCAGTCGGTCCACTCTACTGCACGTGCTCCGATATCAATGAATGAAGTTACTATTGATTTCAACGTTAAGGAGTCCTCTGGTCAATGCTTATAATGATCAACATCTCATATCAATTCAATTTTATTGTAACGATATTGTATTTATATAATGAATATTGTTTCGAGATAATTCTTTGCTTCGAACCATAGGAAGAGAATCGAAATGGAATGGAGAAAGTTACTGAATGTAACTACTCACATCGATGTGGAAGTGTGAGCCTACATTTAAATCGCAATTGTGTCGATAAAAAATGTTGAAAAGCATCATGATAGAATTGAATTAGGAAACTGGTTACAGATTTATGTTGAAAGAATATTTTCGCTAGTACTGATACCTCAATGGCTATTACATATTTTCTACACACCAGGGAATATTTGTTATACTGGTGTTTTATTGTATAGAGAGTAATAGGTTAAAAGAGATCTAACTGTGTCGTTACATTTAAACTATATATTTATTCTACAGTAAATTTGCTCGGCGACAATGTTATATCAAGGTAATAATGAAGTGAAGGATATAGCCTTTTTAATGTTTCTTAATTTTTTACACTTTTTTCGTCACAGTATCAATAAACTAGTATTCACTTCAGACAGGAGCACAAATTATGAGAAAACGGGGTGGGCATAAAGCTTTTATGGTGAAGTTGATGGACCTATAATTTTGCTTTTAATTACAGTGCCTCTTTTTCACTGGAAAACCATCCTAGATTTT
>VCRD01002635.1:110387-125149 GCA_006783055.1 Trinorchestia longiramus
CACCACGGCAACGTCTCACAGCAATCGGGCGGCATCAGGCCACGCGCTTTGGGTGGGGCAGGAAGCGTCTGTTTCTGAGGTTACTGGGCTATGCATATGCTTCAGCGCAACCCTGAAACTACTTTCAAATTTCGGACTTGGAAAAAAAAACAGTGAAGCGGTACATGTCGCATTTCATATAGTTCGCATAGCGATAGTGATTATATATTTGTTGGTTTTTCAATTTCTTTACGAAATGTGAACACTGTGCAGTTAGGTTGTGCCGCCTTTTAAAGAGTATGTACGCAAAAATTTTAGGTCCAGCCACACACCTCGCCACAACCGCACGTACAGCATTCCAGGAACATCACTCTGATCCGGAAATGGAAAAAGAATGCTCGACACCATACGTGCACTCCGTAATACCTACGGTGAGCAATCTCCGTTCTCTCTACAAGTACGTCCATAACAGCTGGGTTAAACTTGTACGTTTTCTTTCTTTGGGATGAATTTCATAATACACAATTGCGGAACATGTGCTTGTAACCAACCAGACTACTGCTGTCTTTAAGAATTTAGACAAAGAGTAGGAGCATGATATTCATATTAGTTCAACATAAATTTAAAGTAGTGGATAAGAACATAGCAGAAGAAAATATTTATGTCTCATTCTAATTTATTTTCTATTTGCTTACAATAAAAAATGAACTTCATCTAGGAACTTTAAGTAATGTTTTACTTTAAACGTTATTCAGATTACAATTACCTACTTCTTTCAAAGAAACTTTCTATTATCGTCATTGCCCCGCAAGTTCATTGAGTCGCCATAATGTGAGTGGTGAAATTTTTCAAGTCAGAAGATCGATGCGCTCCCATTGTTTCAGTGTAAATAACAGTGTCTGTTCTTGCCTCAACAAACAACTTGCATTCAGTCGCCTCTGAGGTGGACCTCGAGCTCAGCACCCTGATGAAATCGCTGTCTCACGTCTAAGAATATCGAGTCTTCGTCCTAATGTTAGTTCAAAGTTCCAAACACCGTTTGCAACGAAATCTTAAACTATGTTCGAATTATTTGCACTCTTCAATTATCGAATTTCTTAGTTTCTTCTCCGCGTATTCAATTGATATTTCTCATATACCAGCATATACCGGTTTATTCAATGGGCTTGAGTTGGAATCACATAACTCAATGATTTTCCGTCAAGACGACAAATCCACAGTAGGCCTTCTGGAGCTATCTTTAAACTGTAGAATAGAATAGAATGAGGCTATAGGAACGAACCCTCTGGTCCATTCTTGGGTCGGATAATTACTTCGATAATTATTCGGTTGTTTTACCCAAGTCCCATGCCGTATTTCTAGCCGCGTCAACCATGTCGGCAGCGGGATTCGAACCCGGGTCTTTCCGCTCGCAAGCAGGTTCGCTCACCAGTCGACCAAGCTGGTCTTTATATTCGTGCAATAAAGTTTATAGACGAGATTAATCATAATTTTGTAGGTTTTTAAGCTCGCGCTGTATCTTCCCCAGGCGGATACATGCAGTAAATTAATATAAGTTACACCGCCAGCTGGACTCTAAGCTTTCGTTTCCTTAGCAAGAACATGACGTGTATCAGTGATACATCCGCGATTTTACATTCCAATTGAGATTTGGCAGTAAATGATGACGTAGTATAAAGATGATAAGAAGATAAAATGGGTTTCACAGTGATTTTGACCCCAATTCCGCTAATTCGGTTATAAATTTTATGGTCAAGAAGTGCTATAAGTAACAACACCATGTTGTCGTGATAAACAGAATGTGAACGGTACAGTATTACATCAGTCATAGTGACATCAGTTACAGTGTACGGTATATTCGTGAGTGAGATGATGGTTCATTTTTCACAACGGTATTTGTCTCGGAGAATAGCATGGCTTTGTCATTGCTAACAACAAAAATTAACTATATAGTAGAAGTAAATGCAGGAATGGGGAATGAATCACATTTACCGACCTTGCGTTTTGGTGTCAGGTTTAGGACGAATTACTATGTAACATAAATATGAAGTAAGGTGAATGCTTTGTATCGTAAAGTAGAACATTGAACAGATTTTCGTGAATTTAATGTTTGATTTTCATTAATTATCAAGCAAGAATTTCGTTTATTACTTAATATTATTAATTTATTATTCGAATGCTACGCTTTTAATATTCGCACATGTACGTGCGTATCTGAATTAAATCGTTGCAGTCTATAGCATTGTAAAAGGAAGTCAGGGTGAAATAAGCAGCTGTTGTTGACGTGGCTCTATGTAGATAATTTATTACGATGCTACTAGTTAAACTGAAGGACAAAACATTCACCGGAGAAAAAAGACGAAATGATATTCAGGCTTGCGACTTGTGATGTAATGAGGTATCTCTTCTAGCCGCCATTACGTCCATGATGAATGCACCGAGTGGACTTGATTTTCTGAGGTCGTTAGCATTTAGAGTAGAAAGTTGTATGTAATTCGAAGCTTATTTTTAGCACATAGGCTGGTATGAAGATTTTTTCAGGTGCCAGCTAAGTTCAGACGCCGCGTGTACTCGCTGTCGTGCAGCTGAAACGAAGGGCAAGTTTTTGTCTTCATTGTAATATCCATTGAGGGCCCGTGTTTTTTTATGAATGGAATAATAGCACACGCACGTTTCACAATAGGAAAATGTAGATCTTGAGCTCTCAACAAATGTTCTCATTGAATGGAAACATAAATTAATGCAGGATACAGAAATAATTTATTCCGATTTCATGATAAATAAGTATAGAAATATATTAAATATTTTTGAAGTTCAATGTTACAGGTTCATCATTTTTACAATCTGAAAATTTATTCAGTTGAATGATTTAAATTTTCAATCAAAATTTCATCTGATGAAAGTTTCCCATTCTTGGAATGTGCGCTTGCCAAGGCGTACTACATGTAGTACTCCTAGTCATGTTTCCCAGACAAGGGCAAACTTAGATGTACTGTCCATGGTCAACGTTTGTGTTGGTATTAACACTTTTACTAGAGAAGTGACATTAGATCGACACTAATGTTGGACAAGCAATTGACCGCCAATGGGTTATTTTTGAGCATCAAACTGACAACGAAAAGTTACGAGATTCATTGTTGTCATTTGGCTGTGCACGTTCTTCTCTTTACCAATTAGTGAGGCATTTTCTATTTCGGTTAATAAGAGCAGTTTGAGAAAAGTAGTTTTTATAGAATGTATATTTACAACGTGAAAATAAGAACAATAAATAACGCAGTCGACGCTGGATAATGGTTGAAGGCTCTATGTAGAACTCTTTGCTGATTTCAGCTCGAAGCAGTTAATACTCAAATTCTTTTGAGCTTTCATAGACCACCTAGATTGTCCTACGAGCTTTTATTGAGAATACTGTCTAGTTGAATATGTTCTCATTAGGCGTCGTTGGAGCAGGTAGAGCTTTAGAGGCTAATTAGGAGTCCATTGTTGGCGCTAAACAATGGAAGAGCAGGTCAGCAGGTCAGACCTTCACAATTAGCGATCAGAGACGCGATCGCCTTTTTTCAAAACTTCTTGTATTTCGAACCTTTCCATCCCGACATGTAACCTGAAAAATCTTGTTAATGTGCCAGTCAGACATACTACACATGCGAGCGAGGTAGAGTTGAGGATGGTATTGCGCAAAGCAACTGTCAATGTTCTGATTCTGCTAATAAATTCTGAGTTATCGCGTGAAGTATTCGTAGGAATGTTAACTTATTCTCAGTGTAGAACTATCGAAATAGAAAGAGAAAACTAATAGAGCGTAAGAATTATTTTTTTTGGGTAGAAAATTCATTTGATGTTTCTTATTTTATCCTTTTAAAAGTTAAGGACTACACGCGCTTGCAATTTGCTGCTTTGCATTTAGGCTCGAATACTCTGCAGTAGCAGCACAAATAAATGGCTACAGTCATTGGGCTTATCTGACATTATCCTAATAAATTACGTTCTCAAATGATAATGATTTAAAATAGCTATTATCATACTAATGCATACAAATGAATTGCAACTGCAGATCGTTAATTTACTAGAGAGTTAAGAACGAAAACAACACCATGAAAATTTAGGACCTACGTTTGATGAATTTTAGTAAAGTAATAAGAAAATCCTCGCTGCATAATTAGGTAAGCGGACAGGGAACAGATAAATGAAGTCCCATTTAACAGGTTCTATCTGTATGAGCCGAGCTTACTTCATGACAGCTCAAACGATAGGAGATTTTATTTTTTATTCCTGCTCTGTTAGTTTTTGCTATTTTTGCTCGATAACGTACATTCTAATCAGAAAAAATTGTGCACATACACAGGCTCTGAACCCATTCCTTGTGTGAAAGCAAGACGGCGCTCTTTTATGGATGAAGTTTAATTTGGATGCACGCAAGCTGCAGAGCGAGAACCAGATTGCGTTCACCCTGCCTAATATTTGCGGAGGATCTTTATATTTTTATGGTTGCCAGTCAACTGGTTTGCATAACGCCAAGCTGAGACTAGCTGCTCGGCTTCTTTGTTACGTCACTCGCAAGTGACCGTTACTGTCAGAAATAAATGCCAAACCATGCCATAAATAAGGATTTACAATTAATGTGAAGAACGTAGGAGTGAGTGCAAATGAAAAGAAAACGATCTAATTTGAGATACTTCGAGAAAGAGGAATAAGTGGTAGGCGTTCACCAGTTATTATTATACGAGGGGACAAATACTTGAAGGATACCACACGAAATTAACGTCACCGCGATTTAACGGGCTAAGACAAGCGTTTCTTCAACAACCGATGTTACAAGCTTGATTTTCGAACTATAAAATGAAGTTTTATTGATTTATTTTCTTGCCTTCTATTCAACATAGCCTCTAAAAAAAGTTAATGTAAAACACAGCAGCAGTTTATCGTTGAGTTCTGCATAACACTTTATCTGCTAGAATGTGTTAACTCTCAATTTAGCAACGAGCTACGAGTAATGAGGGCAAGTTTTTATAATCAAATTCTCAGGCCTTGAATTATGAATTCATTTTTATTCACCGGACGAAATTCTAAAAATTTATTTATTAATGCACCTCCAACTTTGATTGTTTCGATAAAAAAAACATAGGCTATATGAAAAAAATAGCTTGAAGCTTTAATGAGTAAATATATACATTTTGGAGCAAGGTCTACTTCAAAATTTGTCAGCTTCTCTCTATCTTTTATTAATATACTAATTTTGCAATTATTGATTATATTAATTTCAATATTGATTCATTCCTCATTAAAGGATGAAATTGCGAGCTCGATGCATCTCTGGCTGCATAGGATGCAGGGGAGTACGATCAGAGTATCGAATGATAATTTCCAAACTTTCCTGAGCAATCATGACAGATCACGCTGCTCAGTGGGATGCATTTCCGCGCCGGTTTGGTCGTGGGTGTTGTACATTGTAACTGAGAAATAAGAATCTCAAGAAATGTGTTTAATTTAAAGTATCACGCATCACCAGTTCAGCCATTTTTATACACCCACTCCAATCTACCTAAGGACATTACTGTGGGCTATCATTTGCTATTCTCGCTCTACTCATTTGTGTGTTGAACAACTATTACTAACTTTTTCCTTGGACACACATGCTTCTGTTTCCCAACCCATTTCAATTCTAGAAATGAAGCACATTTCGTAGTCGCAAAAATTTCTTGACGACATTCAGTGGCGTCCCTCTATACCTATGCACTACATAACTCTAAATGATCGCATTTATTTGTTGTTTCCAAAAAGCATCTTGAGAACTACATATGAAGGCCAGCAAAATCTTTTGCTGTCGAGAATAATTTCCATAATACTTTAACTGCAAGTCTTTGTTTCATAGACCCTCAACAGCACCTGAGACAAAACTATTGAATTCTTTCAAATTCTTTAAATAGAATAAACTATTCAAATTTTTCCATTAGAGTTCTTTTTAATTCAGAAATGTTTTTACACTACATAATGAGTTTTAAAAAAATTAAACCAGTTGAAGTACTACATTCATACCTTCTCCAGTAGAATCCCAAACGAGTTAAATAAATCAGTGATACGTAGCCAAGCAAACATCTCACAACTTGCGAGTTACTTCTACAGCCCCAATGCAACTCAATTATACTCCTACAACACAGATGCATGACACCAATTGTCCACTGTTGAGTTAATGAATTAGTATCAGAAATACTCCGTTTAGTTTCCCCGTGCATTAAGAATGAATTGCTCCAAGAACGTTATCTTATACGACAGTGTATGATGTAGAATCAAAATTCATTCTTTGAAAATGTTCCTGCATTTCCCTTGAGATCAGCGTTAACGTACGATTATAGTCTTTAAGGTACTAGTTGTGTTCAAAAAATTATTGACATTTGCCAACCAAGCGATTCTGCTCTAAATACTAGCTAAATTTTCTGCTACGTCAGCCATGAACGATCGATTTTTCAGTGTGTTCAGGGCACATTACCTCAAGAGTGATCTTCGATCCGAAATGAAAAAGGTCTCCTGAGCGAGCTTTCTCTGCAAAATTTTCCAGCACACTATTGATTTTGATTAAAAATCACCTCCCAAAAAAGATTTAATCACCAAACATGTTGGTTGGCCGTGACAGCGTTTTAAACGTAGACAGTTTCCTCCACGTACATCCATTGGACAATTTTACAGTATTCAAGCCTATTTATCAGATGAAATTAATGGTATGAAATAGTTATTTATCATTATTTTCTATAGTGGTGGCAAATTTTAACGCTAGCAAATATAACACTGGATGTCATATGCTTACTTGTAATATTCCATCCATATTTTCCGTTGTTTCAGAAAAAAAGGAAGTACTCATGAAATATTTTTCGAGTCTATAATTCCTCTTTATACTTGTAACTTGATCATCAGATATTTGACTGCAATCAAAATAACATTTGAAGGTGATTTCATTGGAATGTTCAACGTTATTGAAGCAGGTTCTCAAAGGTGAGTGTGAGTTCGCTTCTTCGTAAGACCAGAGTGAGCTGGCAGGGAGGAGGTGAGGTGTCTGCCATTCGAAAGTGAAATCGAGCTAGCGAAGTGACCGTACCCGCCGCTTCGTCCGCTGATCCAGACTTGCTCTGTAGTCCTACCCTCTGCAGTGTTCTACTTCATCTCGGTCTCAAGCAACCTGCTGTTGACATGATGAGGCTAACAAACTTTAACAAAGTTTATTATTCCCTCGTACTTAATGTACTATTGGGTGAATCAACTTCTTGGTTGTTAAAATCATAGTCAGTGGCACTTAGCGAGCTGTGAAGAAATTTAGTCTCATAAAAAGATGTTCTTGCAATAAAAAGGTTTTCTGTTCAGAGAATCAACCACTCATTCATTGGATGGTTGCAAAAGCTGTCCTGTACCACAAGGTGCCTTACTGTAAGAGCTTCCAGTTTTCTTCTAGGCATTTGATAATGACATTTACATGTCCATCACATTTTAGTCGGAGGTTCAATCCCACGAGTGCCACCGTGACGATGTATCATAGTAAGCTGGGCTTTTCTCATCTTAATAGGCATTTTCCTAAAGAGTTATTAATTTTCAGCTGGTACCATCTTTCTCGTACTTCAGATAGGAAAATGAAAGAAGCATACTCTATCAAAATTTCGGAATGCGTTTTAGTGTCTACACCAGTGTTTCTCAAAGTGGTCCGTACCGCCCCCCTGGGGGCGCTGAGGAAATGCAAGGGGGCGGTAGGAGGGTACGCCTTGAATGGGGGGTGTATATCACTGTAAAATATACAGTAATATAATCATTAGGGGGCGGTGGAAAATCAAATAGTGTCCTAAGGGAGCGGTGATTGAAAAACTTGAGAAATACTGGTCTATACTTTCAAAATTGAAAAGTTCAATTTGAAGCGAGCGCTGCACGCATATTAGCAGTGGTGCTCTATTTTTGAAACTTCGTCTCATTTTCTGAAACGGAGCTGTGTGCTCATAGAGTACTATATTTCTTACACATCTAGAACACGAAGTATTCCCAGAAGGCATTTCTCGAAAATTTCAATGTTTAAACAATCAAAGTACATTACTGTATATTACCGTCATTACAATCTCAACCTCAAAACATCGATGCAAACTATGATTTTGAAATTTTCCATCAAACTTCACAAGTAGCTACTAACAGTTAATATTTAGTTAATTAGTTTTCACTCCAATTTGAAAATTTCTTTTTGCCCATGTTTCGCCATCACTGGACGTGCGTTGCTGCGAGCACAACTGGAATGGAAAGCAACATAAGAAAGAACAAGCCTGGCCTGTTCCTCTGTTCTATTTAACGTCCATCCGGAAGCCATCAACATTTGTCTTCAAATACTGAACAACGCGATGTTCTTTTAGTGTTTACGTCTACGAGTATAATGTTGATTTAATTAGGTGGCGACATCATTATCAAGGGAGTAATAGTTCACAATAAAACAGTAGTTTCACAGTTTTATAAGTGACGAATTATTTCTACACTCTGTGAAATTTGCACAAAAGCTTAAGTCGTCGGCTGACGACCAAGTCTTTAGTAACAGTTTTACTACTCTGATGCTTCTGCCAACCAATTGAACTTTTCTGTTTTCCATTGTTTCATTGAGTTTCTGATCTGTCTTTAACCATTTGAAACTCAGCAAGACATTGATGAAAATTTGTTTCCATTTTTTATAACCATGAGAAATGGGAAAAAATCCTGTCCATTTCAGTATCGTTTTGGTTTTTAGCTTTTGCGTTTCATTTGTTGCGTAGATCTATGCTGAGTATCTATGTAGTAAATAGTTTTTATTACTTGTACTTTTATTATACTATTATTCTATTTATAAGCTGTGCGATGAAATCGAATCGGTGATTTAACAAAATACGGTTTGGTGATCGTATAAGTATGTTGACAGACGCATCGCAAATAAGAAATATCGCCTCACATCAATTGCCAAAATAAAACGGCATCTCGAGTCGAACTTGCTACCATTTCACGCTTCATGTACAATCACATCCGTTAGTTCATGAATTTATTTTTATTCGCTCAGTAACTGGTTGCACTGATTATCAATTCACTAGAAAAAGGTAAAATTATACAATAAGTGTTTCAATTATCAACTGACACAGACACCTGTTTACTTTGCAATACTTTCAGTGATCTCGTCAGATGTTGAAAACGTAAATTGATACTGGGTCTCAGAAACTGATAATGAAAAACAGCATTTTTCGTTCACCTGTTTCGGTTCTTAAATGAAATTTTCACAGAAATGGAATTTACCGGAACGGTAGCTACTACTATGATAATAATCGAAATATTGGTTACCCTATCTTTATTTTTGGAAAACTGTGCCTTCATTCCTGAAAAATAGCGATTGAAGTCACTTCAGGCATCGAAATGAATTTATTTCATTACACTTCGAGTGTGTTCAGATGACATGAACTGTGAGACCGACTTCAAGTGTGACTGGATTTGTGCGCAGATCGTGCGGTGAAAGCGTCCCCAACCATCAAACTTAAAACACAGTTAGGCTCTTGATCACCACAGACCTGAAGAAAGCTGAGTTAGACTACACGCTTGAAAGACGTCAACTTTCCTATGCCTCTTCCTGCGGAAATACCCGTCTTCACATGGAGAAATTCACGAGTTGCCTATGTATTTATGATAGAATTAGCGGTGTTCCGACTATCCATGATACTTTCCTCGCTTCTCGGATGTTATGCACTTATGATTATAATATAATACAGATGTTACTAGAAAAGCTATTGTGTTAAATTGTCACATTAAAATGAGAACATTATTTTGTTGACAAGGAAAATACTTATGAGAGCTAACCGAAGTATCTGAGTCAAATAAGGCAGAAGATTACATACTTATGAGGACAACTTACCCAGTCCACCATTTATGGTTCGGTGACAAGGTTCAACTTAACCGCCTATGGTAGTTCAGAGCTCCACTGAGGAAGCTGAAAATTCGAAGTCTTCAAATTGAAACGATAACCCATTCTTGACTAGAAATTATTTTGAATTATATATCTCTCTCGTACGTGCCTCAAAAAAATTTTAAGACTTAATTAGACTTTGCGAACTATTAACTGTACATATATGATTACAGTCGGTAGTTTTTACACACTCCACTGTGGGAAAGCGACATCTGTGATTGCCTTCTGTTATTCGAATACGGTGAAATGTTATGTTGCACTTTATTATTTATTCGTTTTAGATTGGAAAACCGAAGGCTTTTTGACTGCTTCATGGACAAAAGTCCCAGTTGGCGACAACTCAAACTAACAAGACTGGGAACACCCCTTACCACTCGATGCACCTTCGACCCATGGCACTTTTTCAGAAATGACCGCACAGTCCCGCTATGATGAAGCGTACAAGCAGCTCTCTCCTCGTACAATGTAGCTTTCTGAGAAACTTGCGTCGTCAGTAGATTGTGTCGCTGGGCCTGCCGGTGCAGTAACTTCATCGCTAGCCTCCACAGAACTCTTGGGAACGGTGACATCATCATCTGTGTTGTCATGACTTGTACAGGGAGTCCTGGCGCGGCGGTGGCTGCTTCATTCATTCTCCGATGAGTGATGAGAGGTGGTGAATGAACTTACAGCTGCAGGCGGGTGTAAATTCCGCTTTACGAGCAAGCAAATGTGCGCATGCTCTGGGAAATTTTTTTAGAATTAAGCAACTCAGCGCTATTATGCGCCTGCTTCTCCAGTAAAGAAATGTGCATATATTTTTCAGACACTTTGAATCCTGATTTTTCAAGAATAACGTGGTTAATTTACTGGACTCACACTGAATAGCACAAATAAGTTTCAAACATTAGTTATAAATATTTCAGTTTTTTTCTTGAGAGAATGTAACTTAAAGCAAAATTAGATGACTTGAATCATGATGAATGTTTGAGCTAAATTCCCCGAGTATTAGTTGAGGATAGAAGCGTATACGGTGTCCCTATCTAATGATTTTGTACGCATGAAGCAAAATATTTAACAACTGTTATGAATTCACTCACCTCTTTTTTATTTTTCCATTTCATTACACTGAATTTACGGGTTCT
This sequence comes from Trinorchestia longiramus, assembly GCA_006783055.1. NCBI lineage: Eukaryota > Metazoa > Arthropoda > Malacostraca > Amphipoda > Talitridae > Trinorchestia > Trinorchestia longiramus. The sequence continues at coordinate 121,425 of VCRD01002635.1, forward strand.
CATGGCAGGATATCGATAAGTACCAGTATAAGATAAAATTGTGAGCGTGCAAACTTTAGAAAGTACGCATATAGACTATGAATTTTAACCATGTAGCGTAATGATTCTCCTTGTACTCAACACAGTGAGTTCTCATGCACTCAATGCTCAGGCAAATCACCGTACACTCAATGCTATGGCATTCACTGTGTTTGATACAATAAATACCTATGTACTCAACCTCATGTCTCCCCTTGTGTTCAATTCAGTGATTCCCTATGTACTCAATACTATGATTCCTTTTATGTGCAGTGAAATGACTCCATGTACTCACACCGCACTCAGCACGAATAGTACTACTGTACTTACTGTTATACCGATTACCTTTTCTCGTTGAAGGTTTCTGTGCCGAGCACTTTTGAAGTATCTGTTCCCTAGATAAATTTCTACTTCAAACGTGCTAGTCTGCAGCGAAGATTTTTAAACAAATTTGGAAAAAAATTATAGATACCTGAGCAATTTCATTTTATATCATACCGACATACTGTCCTCTTATAAATGTCAAAGTGAAGTTTTTACGTTAGGTACATTTTTTTTAGTTATGGATGCTGGTTTGAAGCCCGAAACTTCATATCGTCGGTAGTATGAAACATTTAAATTTATCTCAGAATTTTTTTCTTCATTCATAGCACCAGAGCACACGTATATTCTTACGCGGGTAGTGCTCTGTGGTGACCTACAACAGCTGAAGGTTCAATGTTATAGCACTACTGTGTATGGTAATGAACATGTATACATGTGTTCAGTGAGCTGTGATATGATTGCATTTAAATTTTTTCATTCAATGTAAGAATAGAAATATACTAGTTACGTTCATCATTTGAAACTATCTAATGGGTTCTTAATTTTGAAGCATGGAATTGAAAAGCATCTAATTTTTTGACATACACGTAGACGCTACTTGCTTTTTTGTGTTTTTTTAACAAGGACATAAGATAATAAGTTAAGGTATAATTGTTGTTATATTTTCTCATTTTTTACATACCAAGACAATATAATCTGACTGATGTCAAAATATGAATGCAATATGCGTATGAAGAGGGTGGTTATCCTTCTTTCAACTCACGGTGGTATTCCGTTGTATCTTCGTAGCAGGGAATGAAAAGAGGAACGAAAGACCTGAAGATAAAGGAGTAATGAGAGGGACGAGAAGCGAAGCATAGAGGGCACCCCGCACGTACTACCAGACCGGCCGAGGTCACGTGAAAGTGGATGTCCACGGTCCCACAGAACATCCCCTCCTTGGTGACTCCACTCCACTGCTGTGTCATTCCCTCTCTGTCTCAACCTGCACATCCACATCACACCACACCGAGTCACACTCATGAAAACATCTTTCAATGTATTAACACGTATTAATTTGAATCGAATTACTGCCAGTGCTGTAGTTTAGATCACATTCGGAGGAGCATGGTGATGTTTTTGTCGAAACACAATTTCAGTTACAAGCAAAACGTGTCAAAGAGTAATTTTTGTCTCAATTTATAATTTATAAATAAATACACGAGTAATCTTTAAGTGATTACGTTATTAATTGCAAGTAATTACAAGGTTCAAATAATTAATAGAGACACAAGTAATAAAATTATAAGATTTTATCCAACTTTGCAAAGCTGAATTATTAAATAGCTAGGTATACTAGCCTTGAGTTGTCACCGCCTGCATTTTATTTAAAAGTATACAATAACAACAGGTTCAACATGGACTCATAATCGTGCGCCCTCGAGAAGTATACTGCACAACGGATCAGTGATCCAGAGTACGCCATTCAGTGCAAGAGAATTTGAGGTACACGACCGTCAGACAACTTGAGATCATTCTGTGTGAGCTGAAGCTCTATGCTTCATTTCGAATGGTAGTCATCCCGGTATAGGGGCGGAAACAGCTCACCATAATGCAGATTTTTGATGTATTAAAGGAATAGACGAGCGAACTCACGGCCAGACGTACATGAATTATAAAGGGCTACTGTCCCACTGGGACTATTAACTGAAATTTACCGCTGGTAGTAACGACTAAAACTCTTCAACAATGACAAAGTTAACATCTCTAAGAATCAATAAGTTGAACATTTTTTAATACAAATGCAGTACCGGGAATTCTTGCGTAGAAAATTGTTTGCGCGATTCATCGGTCATTATTCGGGAAACTAGAAAGAAAATAGAATCATAAAACTAAAATGTTTACCAAGGATATCATGGAAGTTTCAATTTGTCCACACTACTGTACTTAAGGCTGGATCAACCTACAGCAGAAGGTTTAGATTCAGATGAGGATAGTTGAGAGGCAGCATCTCGCAGCCCTTTTACAAGCAAGTATGAGAGCTTTCGTTTTTTATTTTAAATTAACATGCAAAACATTCCCGTATAATGTTCACTCTACCTACCACCATGAACAATATAAGAGGATTTCGATGGTGGGAGAATAGGCGAGAACACTTGAGTTTCTGCACCCAGTAAATGCTGCAACTTTAACCATTAAGTTTTCTTGAATTATTGGGCCATGTTTCAGTTAACCACAGCATCATGGAGGATATCGATTATGAGCAAGACTTTACCACAATAAGTGTTTCTCAGTTTTCTATCTTCCTAAGTCGTATTGCAGTGTTATGAAATAAAACGCGTGTACAACCTAATACGAGAAACTAGCTAACACTTATCTCGAATGAATTCTTGGTGGTAGAAGTACTCAGTCTTAATGCTAATTTCTAAATGAGGGATTCATGATGCTATTAAGCTTAGGAGTAACTCTTCAATTCACATCTACTCAATCATCGGTTGAAACAGCTGGAGATATAACCAAGAACGTCCACTTGTCTCCATGGCACGCTGACTAGAGCGCCTCAAACTAGCCTCAAATAAAAATATCATCTCTGCAGATTGTTGGAAATTGTTTGTAAAGAGACTCTTGGCGATACATATCGTCATGAAAAACTATTATAAAGACACGAAGAACTTAAATTAAACTTGCGTCTAAATTAGTAAGTTAGATTCTGTTTCTTGTGTCAATGTCACAAGTCTCTTTCATGTTACTTCGCTCTTACCTTCTGTATCCTTGAGGCATCTGTTACATCTTTACTCAACGCACGTTCTTATGCATAATTTATATTGAACAAAGCTTAACAAGTTCTAAAAGTGTCTGTTAGAATATTTACGAGACAAGATTGTTCCAGGAATACACAAAATGCGCGAATAACTCCCGCAATAAGAATATTTGCATACAATTTGTGATGAAATTTCAAAATTTCAAAAGTCTTCACATTTACCATGAAACAGTGGACCCATTTACAACAACCACAACCATGCAGAGTTTTAGTATTGATCCAACATACACGCTACTTGACTATCTTTGTACAGAAGATGCTAAAACGATATTACTTTCGTAAAGTAGCTGCTGCGCACTACAGAAATGTTTCAGAGAGATCATTTGGTTTTGAATATGGAAGAGACCGTGTGACGCTACAGGACCAACTACAGGAGAGCAATACTTTCTCATTTCCTGTTAAAAGTCTTATCCTCTCAATAAACTTCTTAAGAGGCTTTGAAATACTGGTTAGCATTCCAGAGACCCAAGAACATACCCTGACTGGAAAGTACACTGATAGACATGTTCCTGATATGTTTCAGTTTCGTAACACTAAATTCATTTGTACATTTACTCACTTGCAAATGATGTATGTTCATACA
>VCRD01002635.1:125710-140510 GCA_006783055.1 Trinorchestia longiramus
ATACGACTCTGAGTTGTGAAAACTATTCGAGCATTATAACTATATTTCAGTAGAACAGAAATTTACAAAACGTTTTGACCAGTATTCGGAGGTATGTTTAAAGAAGCAACGGGTATTTATCAGTTCTACTGGACATAACTTTGTTCAAAATTTCTAATGTTATAAACTGAACGAAGTTTCAAATAAAAATTTACTGTGATGGCATTAGAATAAAGTCTACCAGTTAATATCACGCTTAGGATATTCTGATCAATATTTCTTATGCCATCGATTGCAAAAATTTCTATTACGTGGATCTGAATGAATTTCAGCAACTTCCAATTACGCTTAAACTACATTTGACGAAGAGATTACCCAGACTGACAAAATATTATTTTTCACCACAAATTTCCCTTGACAATATTTGCACGTAAAATTTTTGAAACTACTTTTCCGTGGTATTTCGTGAGCTTGCGTAAAATTTACAATACATCACTTCATTTGATCTCTAGTCAACGAAAGTATATTTTTGAAATAATATTGAATATTTTTTTAATGCATTATTTCACAACTAAGAATTCAATTATTATTTGCACTCTTTAACCTGAGAGGAACTTATACCGCCCCCGCATAAAAGAGAATGTTGATCAGAAAGTTAAATATACGACAGGTTCGATTGAAGAAAGCAAGCGTGGGTCTTCTTGCAGAGTAGGGAAAGTTTGAGCAGAGCGCTGCGATGCTGCTCACTCCAACGCAACAGAAAATGAGCCAGACCTCGGTGGAAGGAGGGGGAGAAAAGACCGGTTTGCCCGGCAAACACAACCCGAGAGTTACCTCCTCAACTACCCCTGCTGCTGTTGTTACAGGTAACGGCTTTTATCAGATCGTGTTACTGCATAATATGTTGCTTGGCCAGTGCCGCAGATCCCGGATAGGCTCATCCAAGTGCCCGAGTCAGACGTATTTTACGCTGTAAATAGTAGACGCTCCAAAGGGTCCTATACCAACCGGGTTAGGTGTGCGTTTAAATTCTCGAGCCTTTCAGTCGAGACTTGAGCACGCATTGAAATATAAGATATAATCTATTTTGTTCGACGCTTGCAAATATTCTAATGAGAAGAACATGGTTTACAGCTCACTGTAGCATAATCTATGTTTTCAAGCTATGTACGTACTATTCAGTTATTGATAACAAAGGCACATTTGGAGTCAACATCAAAACTAGATGTGCCTGGTCGACTATACTATTCAAATACATCGGGATAACTTCATGGAAATTGCAATAAGTACTTGTGAGAAAAACATTGTTAAGTTGTTTACGTATAGACAGATTTGTCAAAGTTCTATACTGATACACATAGTGCAAGAATTTTTTTGATTTTGACTGAAAATTTGGCAACTCATTCTCGAGTACAAGAAAGAAGTGCTAACAACAGAATAGGTATTGCATCCGTAAGTGTTAAAATCACTGTCATTACATTCATTATTATGCTATATTTCAGCACCTGTGTCGTAGGGTTGAAGGTGGGCCCTAACTCCTTTACTTTCGCCTGCGCTTCACTCAAGAGTTTGTGAATGAAGCTGCTGTAAAAATCTCGGTCGCGTAAAAAATCCATGCATGCCGTGGCTCTCATCTGGTGCCACCAGCTTTTTCTTAGTAACCTATTTTTTCGTCATAATCATAATTTGTCCGTCACGAAAGCTTGCGTCACGTTTTATTGTGCAATATGTGATTACTCTTAGCTCTCTTAACTCTCACGGAACTGTTTTCAAGGAAAAATTTCTGTTCATCTAAAGAAACTCCTTTCAGGTCACACTAAACAACGAGACAAAATCATACTGCTGCATTTTGTGCACAAGAAGCACGAGGAGTTAATTATTAACTAAAGGGCTCCGGTTAGACCAGGTGGGCAACCAGCACAAAGCGTTGTCTTAGCAAGCAAGCTGACCGGTTGGTGCCCCGATCACTTTCAACTTCCAACGACCTCCTTTCGTTCATGGACTTGAAATTTTCTCTAACTTCGGACGGTGTCTTACCGCAGTTCCGAAAGTGACGGTTTCAACGAGACCGTTGCGGGGAAAACGCCATACCCAGCCACCCTAGGCTGCTGATGTGGCCCATGTACCTTCTAGGGTAGCTAGAGGAACGCCACTTGTCACACTTAAATGCCAAGATAAATGGCGGGAAGGGAAAACTAATGCCAATTCTTTGAAAATTTCATTCATGACTGACTTTTAAGCGTTTGAACATTCATGTTTTCTGGTACTGAGGCTTACAGATGATATATGTATGTGACCATGGAGCGGAACTTTCGAATATCTAGGTAGCGAGATGGAAAAGAGACAAACGCAGAGAGCTTAGAATTTCAGTCTCTGAAGCAATTGTGCATACTATTTAAGAGTTATCGTCACAATTATTCACGATAAATGTCTAGAAATGGTTGTACTCCTTCTGTCGGTAGCAGGGAGCTTTTTTTCTAGAAATAATGTGTAAAATATTATTGCTAAGTTCGAGGAATTATCTGAAATAGATTTCAGAAGTTAGAACTATGAAGACAACATATAAAATCAAAAAGCACAACCAATGTAATTCTTTTATCGAGTAACAAAAACGAACAAATGATTAGTCACGCGTTAAAAGAAACTAACCAATGTTCCGGACTACCGTACGAAAATGATGTTGGAACGTGGTCTACACGATGAACTGTTACAGATCATGAACAAGCAAGCCCTTTTACCAAGCAAGCTACTCCAGAGAGCCCACCAGTTAGTTCTCCTCTGAACCCAGTCCAATAACTTTGTGCTGTCAGTGGACCCTCCGCTGAACCCAATGCAGACTATTCTACGGGTGAACGTTTCAGTTGAGCCCAGTCCACTACATATCTCTAGAGCACTGGTAAAGCCTCCACTGAGCCCAGTCCACTACAGCTGCCACTGGGCTCTACTTGAGGCAGGGTCGGAAGGCAAGACCACTTTCTTGCCAAGGGACCACCCTGCGCGCAGTCAGGCCTACCTGTGAGCGTAAAAAACAACCTGCACTCGGGTACCTGTTTGTGTCGGGTGCAGCACCAGGCACCTGCGCATGCTGCTCCTGTCGCGCACACAGTCGTGGTAGCGTTGCTCAAACGCACACTTTCTTCGGCATTACAATACTAAATACAGTGCCATATTCCTGATGGTACAGTGTTATTTAATGAACTTTGAAGATGAGATTTATTAGTTAGCACATTGTGAAATTTGAGGCTAAGTTGTGATGCGTGTTTCAATCATTCATGAATGAACAGCATTTCAGCTGTTGATGAATACATGCTCATGATATTTCCATTTGAAAGAAATTTCCATATTTCATTAATTGTCTCGGCAGTATTGATTCTACGTTTCACTCCAAAATTTCCACGTTCAAGCTCTCTACTAGGTTTATACAGAGCTTTCTATTTGATTGCTTTTCCCGAACTTATACCACAGGCTAAGAAGAGAATGAATGCTATTATCAAAACGGTCAAATCGCTTCTTTACTGACGAAGTTTCTTATTCTTGGTGGACTGGAGAACACATAGCCAACAGATTTGCACAAATTCTCACGAAAAAATGCGGTTGTTGCCTCGGTTACCTATTGGCAGTGAGGAAATGAAGCTTAACGGTACAGACTTTAAATTTCGCAAACGCTAGATCACGACGCTCATCGTGACTCCTCCGTTGCGGACTGACGATAATTGACCTGCCAGAGTGGGGCGGACGAGAATCTCCATTAGTAGTATTCTCTACAAGTTCGTAACTAGTTTGAAATACAGACTTTTGATAAGGTATTCTGGTATATTTCCGTAAAAAAACGAAAAATATCATATTCAGGCGAATAGACTCAGGCTCATTTCTAATCAACACAGTATAGATCACAGTAGATAATAATTTTTACTGACGAGCCTGCACCTGATTTTTTGTCTCTGGTAAGGTGATGATAGCTTGTATACTATTTGATAGCATGATATACCATTTTGTTGTCAATTGGTTAAAATTCTTTATTCTACAGTGTACAATTTGCCAGCCAGGCTTCCAGTGATGGGCGGAAAATTATCTTCACCATCCGTCAAGACTGAGTGGCGTTTCTCAAGTCAGGCCTCACGGGGATTATCATGATCCACTCTACAGTAATCGTAACAATATGCGTAGAGTTCACTGTCAAAAAGTTTATCCATTTGCCTAATAGATCTTTTTCAACTGATACCGAAAGAGACGTACAAAATATTTTCGAAGCCACAGCTGTATATGTAATGACATGATCCATGTTGAATGACAAGGGTAAGGATCTATGTAGAGGATGTAGAGGTAAAGTTACTGTGTTTTGTGATAGCAATGTTGGGGGGAAGTAGCAGCAGCGGAAGCACCTTCCTGTTCACGGTAGTTTCACGGTCGGCTTCTTCCACCGTCAGGCAGAACGGCGCTAAACAGCGTCCGGCCACCGCGACCGGGAGAACCGTGTACGTGTGTTGGAACGATAACACCAACATGCATCCTGCAGCCCTCAAAACGCTCGTTTGAGCGTGAGATTTTAGGCTGTCACTGGTGCATACATACGTTCTATCTTATCGTTGTTTTTCCGTCCAACACCCTCACTACCGTGAAGGAAAACAACGTTAAAATGAGAATATTAGTTGTTGCCACTTGCATCTGAAGCGTAAACTCGCATCCCTTTAATTAATGAAATAAAACAAGCAAACCTGCTCTCACGATAATGCGTTACTCAATGAAACACAAATTACTGTATTATATTTAATTTGTGCGTGTAAAAGTGAAGGGAACTAACTAGAATTTCCACAATACAGGTTTTTCTCATGCCGTTACAAAGCTTGCTTGATCCTGATCTAGGCGTCACGAGTATGGAAAAGCTCGCGTCCCGCCGTGATGATGGATGCTCAGCATGTCGACGCCGAGTTGTCATATCCGTGTCTGTGATCTCCAGAACATCCTCAGTGCGTTCAAAGAAAGACTCAGAGTAACGAAAGAAATGTACCTTATCTTCATCGTAGCTTTGATCTATAAAATCTCGTGAATATGTTTTTAAGAAATCCTTACTGAAATCCATAGGCTGTAGATATTCTGTGTTTAATACCATAATTAGTCTTTATTACAGGTAAGTATTAATGGATAAAAACTAGCCAACAACCATCAAAGCTGGAATATTCCAAAAAGTCCTGTCGTATTAAAATGGTAAGATAGTCTGCACAAAGAAGATACATATTTGGCCTCGTGAGATCATTGTTTAAAAGCAAAGTCTGAGCAGTCGTGAGATGACGGGGAATGGTTGTATGTACAGTATATGTTTTACGGAGGACAGGGGGCGGACTTAGTCTTAACGGAAGAGATATTCGGAGGTACAACATAAAAATATGTTAATCGGAAGTGAGTGTTGTAGTATTATTTTTGTATTGCCAAGTAGTTTCATGTAGATATCAATATTAAATTGTTATTGCAGGTTTGTAATTAGAGACAGATTTTCGTACAGAAAATGGAGCGACAGTAGAATTTTATTTAATTTCGGCTATAACAACCATAATCATCCGAAAGAAAATTTTTAGGTGAAACGGAATTTTAATGCCCATTGTTGTCAAATTGTACAAATTAACCTGCCACTTAGTTAACAGTGGATGCACACAGTGTCAAAAATATGAAGAAATATTTTAACTCATTATTTTTTGAGTTGGTAAAGTCTTTCTCTTTGGAAAAAATAAGAAAACAAATACTTCGAATAATTATTTTCAAAATCTTAATATCGAAAGGTTGCATGTGAAATGCTGAATTTTGTTGCATCGATGTCGGTCCATACCTTGTTTGTCTTGTAGAACGGCAAGAACCGTCATTAAAATCAACTCCATGTTAGATCATCACCCACACCAGATACCGATGCTATGAGAATAGTCGTTACTGGCTGGTACAGATACCAATATTACCACACAATCTAATAAAGTGGAATTAATGCTGATTCCACACAGGTAGCGAAAATTTTGGCATCTTCGATACAACAGCGATTCCTGCCAAGTGGGCTTGAGACAGCACACAAATACGAAGGTCCAGGAGAGAATTTCCAAGACTCTGGAAGTAGTCGACCTTCCGCTATATTTGAAGACATGCACTCAAGCGTCAATTCCAGACACTAATTCGTTATTATCTTCAGTTCTGAATACAAGGCTTTGCATTGTTCTATCTGATGAGAAACTCAAAAACTTGCGTGTAAAATTGTCCTGAAATTTTCCTACACGAAGAAAGGTGACCCGAACACACTGGGGGTCGTCAGGCAGCAGCGACATGGAACGTTCACGAGCGACCCCAGATTTATTCCTGTGATCGCTTGGTGTAGTTACAACACAAGCATTTCCTGTAGCTCATCTCTTGAGAAATTTTCAAGGACTTTGCTACCCACAAGGTACCATTTCGTTACGTGGGTGTGGATAGACTTAGCTCTTTCAAGTATGGCACCAAAAACATTCCAAGATAAAATCAAAATTCTAAGGAAATCAAATAATACAAATTAAACAAAGCAGTAATTACTTTCTTGAGTCAAATTTTCTATCAGAATATTGAACATATGACATTTCTTTAATAGATAATTGAGAGTCTTAGTGGATCTTCAACCTTTCTAGTTCATATTTCCAGGCAATCACATACTCTGGTTTCTGCACCGTCGCAGGCTTCGGACGGTCTGGTCTTATCTCAGTGTTGAAAAAATACGAGTGCTGAGCTAAAGACCTTGTCAGAAACACAAACTCGTCGTCTTATCTCGATGGGCAATGAAAATAAAAAACTCACGAATGATTAACTTTACTCCATGTCTGACCCCTCAATGAGGTTAGGTCACTGTTGAGCTGTCATCCAGCCGCCAGCAATAAAATATGCTAGTAATTATCCTGTAAATTAGAAAGCTCGTGTGCTGCTCCAGCGTCGTACAAAACGCAAGTTGTGAGTTCAAGAAGTAAAGCGAACTTCTCACCTTCATCTTTCTTGCACGCCGTCACAAATTGACGGTGCTGTTGATGCTTATCGTTGAAATTGCTGATGCCAGACTGATGAGTGTGTATGCCGCAACTCTTTGTTGGAGAAGTTGCAGTTCAGAGCGAGTGTGGTGACCATGTTCTACGGTGTGAGGTAATAAAAAATTAATGCTCCAAATTCTGGGTTGTGTTACTCGTGTAGCTTCTCACGAAATGAATGCATTGATATTAGAACCGATGCTGGCATACCTAGCTGGTACAACTACTGTATTTTAGAAGTTTCAGGAACCCATCTAGAAATAGTTCAATCACATGAAGCTTTAATTACACTTTAGGTTTGCTGTACCTGAAACAACCACTATGCGTCGCTGGTTTGAACCCTCTCAGGGAGAACCCCTAACCCCTCTCCCGTAGCTCGTGCCGTTCACCTGTGCAGCTCTAGTCAGCTGATGGGTTCCTTTGCTACCTACCACTCATGTCGCGTGCACCTGGGTTAATTAAAAGCTGTATGAACATATCAGAAAAAATTGATAGAAACTCTAAAGAATAGTTATTTGGGTTGAAGTCACTGTTAGAAAAACGTAATAGTTGTTCTCATGGTATGAAATTGCGTAATTAGGGATACAATAACAACCATCTAGCGGTTAATGGTAACTCTTCCAGCCCACTGGCCCGTCCAGCTGCTCCATTAATGCATTTATAAATTAACGAACTCCTCAGTATGGAAACTTTCATTCAAGCTGCACAATTAATTCCGTATCTAAATAATCGATGTTGCTAGAGGCAGTTATCTCAAAATATGTTTGGCCAGTTTTAAATTTGAACTCGATCTGGAGCGAACGCCACGAACCTAATCTTGTGTCTCAGTCTCCTAGTCCGAACGCCTCTAACAGCTCAGTTTCGTTACAACCATCGGTGAGTGAGGGTACGGAAGTACAGGTTCTTTGTCACATGTCCGCGCGTTTAGGCCTTGCTCAGTAATTTATCATAAATTCTAATGATTTGAGCTTTGTGCGCCTCTACTGCCATGGACTATAACTTATTAGGCAAAGTGGTCACGGTGAAACTGTGCTTTTCATGCCATAGTAAACTTATTTCTATGGGTTTTTCTAAGCGAGGATCGTATTCTGTTTGCATTTTTTGAAAAGAATAAAACAGTGAATCCTATTGGTTCAATTACCTGGACTGCGAATGAGCTATATTTTATAAGTAAGTATTTACTTCTATCAGTTCTTGACCATATAACCGTGTACTTTATGCATTTTACAGAACGTGAAATTTAAAAGATCATTATAATATCAAGTTATTAGTCTATCTTTCTCTTTGAAGAACAATCTTAATACTTCATCCCTTGTGGGCCTAAATTACGGCTGATCCTTACTGATATTATCAGAGTTTTTGTCACATTTCATTCAAATGAGAATGAACTCACTCGCATTCACAGCTAAAACTTCGCTCGTCAGCCGCGAAATTCGTTACCAAAAAACATTTAAAATTTGAATTAAAGCGAATTCGGATTTCTCTCGTTCTCTCAAGTTGCTTGTTGATGAAAATGCCTTGCATATTCTTTTCCTGTGGCTTAAACTATCAGATATGTTGAAGTTCATATGTTAGCTTTGAAGTTGATGAATCACATGCACCAGAGAGATACAGGATGCGTACGTTGGCTAGCAGAGTTCTTATGACTGGTGCATCACATGTCTTCGCATATGAAATAAATGCTCTTTGATGTCGAACGGCAAGAAGAAATTTATTCAGAGTCTTAAGAATGAATGTATCTGAAGAGAGTATGGAAATTAGTAAAAATTGTCAGTATTATTTGTAGGAAGTTTACAATCTACGATAATAATATAATTATCAACCAATGGGTTTGGTAGTCTTAGAATTTGATTCCGTTGGGCGCTGCTCAATTTTAAAACAAGAATAAAATGTAGATTGAAATATTTTTTCTCAACTATTTAATTGGTACTGATCTGAAAGCGTGTGAATATGAACAGTACTGTGCCTTACCAATAAAAAATAATCATTATGTATTTCAGGCAATTCAGCTTTTAACAGATTTTGCTACATACATAGAGAGTTGTTATGTTCATGTTATTGAGGGTGCGGTAACATCACTTACTTTTTTCAAAGGAAGTACCTTTCTAAAAAAGGAAGTTATGTTGCTGCACCCTGTGTGTGAATTAATTAATTGTACTTGTACGTATGTGTAGGGGAAGTACGAAGGGCTTTGCGAACATACAGCGATGCGGTGTTGGTCGTGTAGGTTTCCTACTTTATTATTAGTCCAGTGACATGCCTACGCAATATGCGCGTCCAAATAAGTGCAGGCAAAGAACCATCAAAAGAATAAATCACTTCTTAAATTTCGCTATAACTTTAAGAGCGATGGGACATCACTGTTTTGCAGGGCTCGTTGATGCAGCAGTAGCAAGTGCCGTTGCTGGGGCTGTAACAAGTGCCGTTGCTGGGGCAGTAAGTGCCGTTGATGTCAGCTGTTACGACAACTTGTCAGCAAAAGACAATAATTGAAGGGTGGACAGCACTAGTGGACTACTTACATTTTTTCCCACAGGAGAAAATGCAAGTAGTCCACTAGTGCTGTCCACCCTTCATATAGTAAACTACTGGATCGTAATCGCTTCTGTCAGCGCTGTGTTAGCGACAGCACGGGAGTGGACTACTTGCATTTTTTCCCGTGGAAAATATATTATATTTACCATGGGAAAAATGCAAGTAGTCCACTAATGCTGTCCACCCTTCAATTGCAAGACACAATAATAATAACTGCATGCACTATTTCAACACTAATGTTTTGCTTATCTGCTTCACACATATCCCTCAGAAGATAGCCTTTTTTGTTTTTCCTTTATTCCATTTCATAACTATGCAATTGAAGTGAACCTCATTTGTTTGTGGAAAAATAAGTTTGTAGGCTAATCTTTAACTATGATAGGTATTATTCCGATCATTTTATATTTATATTCCAATCATTTTATTACACCTTTTGGCGTTCATAAGTTTGTATCGAATCATAAAAATTTTTCACATTATTTTCTCTAGGCTATTAATTCTTCATCTGTAATTATTTCTGCAAGGAAAGCGTGCTGAGTGGAGGGAGTGTTTGGTGTAGTCGACCTAACCTTACCTCACGCTGCGGTCACATCGCTTTCCTCCTGGCGGTTGCCTACCCAAATCATGCAAACTTCTCACTGAAAGAAAACAAAGAAGGACACTTCATTTCCAATCCACTATATAGTACATGTACAATTTTCACTTCCTAATGCCAACATCGGAAGGCTAATGATCATGCTTCCAGCGACTCTTTCGGTCATCGTGTGTTGACTTGAGGTAGAAGCTCATAGGAACATGTAAGAATAGTTTGAGAAAATAGTCAGCCAGTTAGTGTTCTTGGTTGCCTGTTTTACAAGAAGAAAAAATTCGAGTGCTGCACGGAAACTCAAACACGAGGGCTTGTGCAGCATAAGCACAAGGCTACTCGCCACACTCTACTCCAGTGGAACTTGTCTCTTGTGTTAAAGTTATCGAAAAACTTATTTCTGTTCACTTTCTTCCTTATCATTCGTTTGAGTAGCTTAACTTCACCGGTCGATTATCGTTTCTTTCAATTTTTTCGTTTTGTTTCACATGGTGAGGTTGTCCCTGCGAGAAATTGAACAAAAACAAACGTTGATTGCTTCATCAACACGATCACGGCTGCTTCCGTCCATTGGAGGGAGGCTTTTAACAAAGACACTGCGACTTTATTTTGGTTACTTGAATGTGATTGTATATTAAAATAATGTACATTGATCCGAAACCCTACACATATCCTTGAATGATAATTTGCGTTTATTTTGTATCATCAACTACTGCATTTGATTAGGAAACTATCACGTGCCCCCGTAGGTTCCATAGCTGTAGACATTTCAGGAATTTTCTTGCCGTGTCCTCAAAAAGCATCCACACTGGGGCAGCGGTCCTGCTACGACCAGCACTGCGGGATGTCGTTTTATTATCACCTTGTTTAGTGTTCATTGCGCGTGTCTGTGATGGTGTTAGATGTTCTGCTCGCTTATCAAAATCTGATCACTAATATTATTGAGTTGAAAATCTTGTGTCATTTCGCCTCTAAAGCCGCCGGCCACGGAAAGTTAATGACACTTCATTTGGAACTAACCTTCATTTGATGTTTCATTGCAGTGAAATTGTTGGGGATGCCCAAGTAAAAACCAGGATTAACACGTTGAGTGCGATACGACCCACCGGTGGGTCACTCAGGTTAGGTTCTGTAATTTTTTCAAAGCTTTCTAATGACTGTGTACAAAGTAAAGATTTGCACCGGCTAAGTAATCACATTCAACGTGTTAAAAAGTTTTAGAAAATTTTGCCCTGTCGAATGCGCATGCTAGCTCATCAGAGTTCGTTCGTACAATAAATTGCTTTATGATTTAAGTTTCAAACGCAAACATGCACTTTCAGACGCAGAATCCTAAATTCTATTCATTGTATTTCTTGTCTTGTAGAGCTACTGAAGACAATCCTCTTAAACTCATAGGCGTTAAAGTTAAAACTCACCTTTTTAAATGATATGTGCCAGCGTTAAGAAATTGTTGTCCAATTTTACACGCGTGCAGACCTGCGTTGTTCAGAGATTGTCACTCCGTTCTGGCAAGTTCAATATCCTGATGGTAGTTTTACTGTAATTTCTTTGCCAAACAAGTTTATGATACGAAGATATTTCCACTTGCTGTGTGTGGGTTAGCGTAGTCCGTTTTTCATAAATTTGAAGGGTTCTGGGATTTTCAAATGCTCGTTTTGAGGTAAAAAACAAACTGTAAGTTATTAAAGCGATCAGGGTTTTTCGAATAGCCCTGGTGAATTTAAATATATATCTCCAGAAGCCTCCATCCTATTAGATACATTATATTTGTATTGACCAGCACTCTTCGAATAATTATTTGATTATTTCAATAATTCAGAGTTTTTCTATCACAAAACGAACATTTGAAAACCCCTGGATTCTTTAAATTACAAAAAATTTAAACAAGGACCCCCTAGTGTGGGAGTATTTTATGTTCATTTACGAGTTCCTTCGACGTTTGCTCGCGTGCTGCACATGATAGTTTAAACAAAGTTTTATTACATGAATCTCTGAAGAAATTTCCTTTCATGGTGCAGGTTTTGTATAGAGTGGTTAGGTTCTTATGATGCTCGAAACCATCTTCGAAGTGATGCTAGAGATAAAGAAGGCCAGTAATTATTTGTCAATTTACTGACGTTAGCCTAGGCCCAGTTAGGCGGGGTTCGACCGCAGTCAGACAAGTTTTTCTTACATTTTCAATAACCCATGTCTCCCTCGTTGCTTGGTTGCTTATGTTTCTTTTCTGCATCAGTGGATTGTTCCTTTCTTCAGCTGAGAAAAGTCTCGTGTACGACACCTGATGATTTTCCAAATGTACATGCAATTTTTATCGTTCTGGTACAATTTATTTGTTGTTGCTCAATACAAAAAATAGAAACGAATAAAGTTGGAAGATGGTGCTCTCAGCTGCGATCATTGCATTTTTTTGTTATGGGTTCCGAATGCCGCTGCATTCTCACATGCATACTTTCTTGGAGGTAAACGCTCCTGATTCCTGCCTGTATTGCATTGTTCTATTGGTCTTTACCCAAATTCTCAAAAACTCCGAAAATATTTGTTCTGTTCAATAAAAATTTATTAATCGCTTTCATAGATGACGAGTTATAATCTGAAACACAATTTTATTTTACCAATTAAGGTTGGGTTTCATGTCGCCGAGAGTACAGTAGGATATTTTTCGTGTTCAGCATTTATGAAATCTCCATCAAAATACCATACGTCCAAAGTACATCATTTATGAACGCACTAAAAATATAACCCAGTTCAAAGTGCTGTCTCTGACTACACTATGTTAATCAATCATGTTGGTAGTACGTACAATTTTCTCAGTTTAAATGTAATTTCCTGGTGTGAATTCATGTTTAACGGACTCATTTTCAGGTTATTTTGAGAATCTTCACTGGTTTTTCTTAATTCAATCCAGATTATGTGGACGTAATCGTTACCACCAAGACTCACAAATAAGTTGTGCACTTGCGGTCATTGTGCACCTCGCTAACCTGACCCTTCTAGAGGCTCAGGTAAAAATTTACGCGTATTCGAATTAAAAGATTTTAAATAATAATATTAATGATATGAACTTTGCATATGATTTATAAACGATTTTCGTATCTTTTAATCTTAAAAGCTAAGCAGATAGAGTCCGAGTGCTTTTTGTGATATAGTGGCCTAACTAAGTATATTATGCGTGTACTTTTTCTATGGAAAGTGGAATGGTAAGAAGTTAGCCAAAGAGTGAGGTCACCAGCTGAACCGCAGTTGGAAGGCAATTATTCGGAACAATTTTTATGATCGCCCTCTAATAAAACCAACGCGTTATAGGTATACGAGTACATATGAACCTCATTGTAAATGCTAGAATTGTACGACTGAAAACGCGTGTTTCACGATCATTCGTCCAAATTTTATAAACTTTTGGAAACTAGTTCCTACATTCAATTTACTAAATTATAATAAAGGACCTGCGATTGTCATTTACTGTGAACTCATCTTGCGAAAGACCCAGGGATTTACGAACTGTGTTTCCCACACGTGATGGGAGAATGAATCCATCTGGCTCGAGGGAGTGGGAAATTCTGAGGCGCCGTTCCCACGTATTGCGGAAACGGAACGAATTTTACATAAATATAGTGCATGCAGGTCGTGCTGTTGTAGATTTGCGTACTTCACAACTGGGAGCGACAGTAACCCTGCA
Organism: Trinorchestia longiramus; assembly: GCA_006783055.1. Classification (NCBI taxonomy): domain Eukaryota; kingdom Metazoa; phylum Arthropoda; class Malacostraca; order Amphipoda; family Talitridae; genus Trinorchestia; species Trinorchestia longiramus. Next base: position 139,512 of record VCRD01002635.1, read on the forward strand.
CGGCAGGCGGTTGTGAAGTCGTTGCACTGGACATGGATTGCATCTTCGTGTACTTGGATATCTTTGACCCTAGTTCCACACTCCTGAACTTGGTTCAACTGAACATTATGACTAATGGGAACACGAATTTTATGATAGCTCTCTAATAAAACCAAAGCATTAAATGTTTCGTAGTTCCAGAATTTGTCAAGAGTTCAAAAATTTTCACAGGTAAACTTTAAAGTTAACCTTTACAACTCACCCAAATGGCAATTGATGAAAGTTAGTTATATATGTGTGAGTGAAATTTCGGTCGGGCATACTTTTAAGCTTGAAGAATTGTCATTTACCTACGAATACTGAAGTCCAACTATAGTTCTAGAATTTTCAGGCTCTTCACTTCAGTGTTAACGACAACTTCGAAGTCAATGATTTCCACTATACGTCCTCCATCACAACTGATGTTACTCCTCCACAGTGCCTGCCGTCATGTCGCGCTGAAGTGTCTCACTGCTGCTGCTGAGATATCTCGCTGCTACTGAAATATCTCGCTACTGCTGCTGAAGTATCTCGCTGCTGCTGCTGAGATATCTTGCTGCTACTGAAATATCTCGCTACTGCTGAAGTATCTCGCTGCTGCTGCTGCTCCTGAAGTATCTCGCTGCTGCTGCTGCTACTGAAGTATCTCGCTGTTACTGCTGCTCTTGAAGTATCTCGCTGTTACTGCTGCTCTTGAAGTATCTCGCTGCTGCTGCTGCTGCTCCTGAAGTATCTCGCTGCTGCTGCTGCTGCTGCTGCTGAAGTATCTCACTGCTACTGCAGAAATATCTCGCTGCTGCTGCTGCTACTGAAATTTCTCGCTGCTGCTGCTGCTGCTGCTGAAGTATCTCGCTGATGCTGAAATATCTTATTGATGCTGAAACATCTCATTGATGCTGAAGAGTCACTGCTGCTGAAATATCTTATTGATGCTGAAACGTGTTACCGCAAGAGACGCTTGATCAATGAAGGCTCTGAAGC
>VCRD01002635.1:146494-160524 GCA_006783055.1 Trinorchestia longiramus
TGTGAGTGTGTACAGTGCGTGTGTGTGTGTGTGCAGTGCGTGGGTGTGTTCAGTGTATGCGTGTTTGCAGTGTGTGTGGATGTGTGTGCGCTGCATGGTTTAGGAATGACCTAAGTAAGATAGTTATCAGTTTTCAATTTAGTTCAGGCTAGTGTTAATGTCGAGGTTTTTATAAATGTTTAAACTATGTATTTCATACTCATTTGAAAAACAACGATTGTGAATTTTATGCATGGTTGTCAGATAATTTTCTTTGTCATTGAAAAACGTTTATCTAAAAATCACAGTAAATGTTTTCATTCCTACTCTAAATTCGAAGTTTCTCGTTTTTATAAATAAAAATGATTTTTTAATTGAAACTTTACTTGGAGCGTCTCAAGCGATTCTCAGTTTTGTTTTATTAACGAAAAATTGTATTCTTGAGCGCTGTGCTTTCTTAAATTTTTGTTTGCGGAAAATAACCTAACTGCGAGGGCTCTAAAACATAACGTTTATAACGCTAGGCAAAAGTTCCTCGTTTAGGTTAAAAGTAGTGATTTTTAAATGCGAAGATCGCAAGTTCCAGGTTGAAGAATGATCATTAATCAAGCACAAGTACAAGTAGAAGTGAAGAGAGTTAAGGTTCTTCTTCCTTCGTTGTTGGCGAGCTCGTGTGCTGCAGCGGCACGGACACAGAAGGCTCGTTGAACGCTGAGTGCGCGAGAACTTCACGGGAAGTCCGTGACGTGTCTGTCTGCCTTGTGACGTCATCTCTTTCCTCTTTGGTATCACTTAAGTGCTAAAGAATTTCTTTCCTAATGTTTGTGGAGTGTGTGAAGACTGCTTTAAATACGTCATTTGAAAAGGGTTAGTTTCTTCAGTTATGCATGCTTCGTTCAACTTGTCTAAGATACATCGTGATATTTTACTCGTGGGTGATTTTCTATTCAGGTGGACAGTTGTAGAAAAATTGTCATCTACGAATTATCAATAGACTCACCGATTTCGATGAGGACCCTCGACTTTTGAACCACCCAAGTACTGATGGGTGTATAATTTTCATTCCAATTAAAGAATTTTGTGAAAGTTATCGGTGAGAAAAGTTTAAAATTGTCGTTTGCAATCGCAGCCAACTGAACTGATATCATGGTTTAACTAACGTGATGGGCTTCATTATGGGATGTTTTATGGTACGAAATTGTCCGCTTCCCGACGGGGAACAACACGTAAGTGGAGAATAGCTGCTGATAAGGTATAGGTACTGTAGTTTATAGGCTTTTATCGATTTCCAATCACGGCAGTCAATGAACGAAAACCATTATTATGCGTTAAAAAGAAGTTTCGGTTGTGTGTGTTATGTGCAGAAATATATACTGTCATGAGTAGCTGTGTTTCCAGGTGGACTGGGAGTGTTGGTGTGACGTCACACAAACACGCGCAGATACGATCTGGAACACAGCGATCAAGGGTACTGATGCTTAGTGCACGCGCTGTGCCCTCGACTTGCTCGTGTGCCCTTTGCTGCTGTGGTGTTGGAGACGGGGCATTCATACATGTTCTTCTCTCCAGGCACCGCTGCTCAGGTGCCAAGGTTGGAGGAGCAGACCACTGCAGAATCATGTTGTGATCTCAACTTTTCATCGAATCGACTCCTCTGTTCTTTCTAATTCACGTTTAATAATTTAGCGCTCGAAAATGTGAGCTGGTTTTTCTAGCCCCAAACCATGAGACTCTGTTGCGGTTATGTCTAAGAATTAATATTGTTTGATCTATGTACTTAAATACCAAGAAAGCTTTTTTCGTTGAGTTATCCATGGGTTCTCAGCCTTCGATTGCAGACAACCTCATACTCTGTCGTAGAGAATAAACTAAACTTGTATCTTATTGTATCCCTGCTACACCTTCTGTTCAGTTGAGGGCTTATTTTTTCCCCATTTTACTTTCACTTTAGTTCGCTTCAATCTTATTATTTACCATCTGCCCCACTGAATGTACGTGATTGAAAGCTTTGTTATTACTATAGAGATACGAAAACATACTTTGCTATGACTCCGGAAAGAGTTAGCTCTGTGGCTAATCCTTATTTTTGGGAATTATTCACATTGATAAATCAACAGATGTTGATCTTTCACAAACATTAGGTGGAGTTATCATGAGAGACTTGAAGTAAGGTAAAAGTGCATGATGTCTACGACCAGTCTTCCGAAACTGGCTCACTGGAACTTGAGAATGATGCATTACCTAGCTTGTCACGGATATTGTTACCCCTAAGTGTACCGCATGACATTGTCTTCAGATTTTCTTTGTTTATGATTTCAACGTCCTTGATGCTGGAATTGTCGACCGACGATTGAAAACTATGTTACGGAGTACACTCATAACGAGACACAGTAGCCATTCGAGCAGATGACTGACTCAGGTAATGAACTGTACTATGGTAAATTAAGGTTTATGTGAACGAATTTTCACTGAATTTCGTGGAAATATACTGAAGACTTTGGGCCTAATATTAATGATTCTCTACTTGAAGCAGCAACTCGTCAGGTATGTCTAAGCATCACCGTCACCTTTGGCCTCGAGTGTGATCAGTAAGTATTTTAAAGTTCAATTTCGCAGCAGAACACGTGTCATTATGAAGTCTATGATATTTTGCTACTGATTTAGGCTGAGGAGCAAATATCATTTCCGATGTTCAATAGAATGCTGATCATTATGCCCTGAGAAAGATGGAGGAAATAGAAAGTGTCTAACGCAAAGTAATATAAAATGATTCTTGAATTGCTTTCCTTGTGTTAAATGCAGCGTTTTAGATGCTTGTACTCAATTTCCTGGAACAGTGAAGACCACGAGGGCAGCTTCTTCAGACTTAGAGACCATCAATTGATTAAACAACGTTTAAATATGAGGGACTTTTAACCTTTGTGCGGTGTTCATATTGGTGTTACTCAGCCAGTGTTTGTGGGTCTGGTGGACTCGTTGCATTTTGTGGTTTTTAATGCCTCACAATCAGAAACTTATGTTGAAATACACAACAGATGTAAACTTCATACCAATTACGAGCAGTATAAACAGCAAAAATGTTAACAGTAAAAATTAAAACGGGTCCTACAGACCCGAACAACACACAAGAATTAAAAAGTTTCCATTAGGCCTGTACGTGAACACGAATTTAAGCGTGCAGTAAATCCGAGAATTTCTGAAAAACGAAATATTTGTCCGAGTCAAAGCGATACAATAATAAAACAAGGTTCTTAATATTTGGTGCTCACAAATGCAGTGAACGCCGCCAAGAATCAGTATTTCGAACACTGGTCTGATCTTCCTTTTTTTTCTCATTGCAAGATGAAATGTGACATACGGTTCTACTCCCCAAATTTGTTAGTACGTTTATCGAAAAAAAAGGAAACTGGATCTATTCTCATTCAACAGTGGAATTGTTTTTAACAAGCTGAGTAGCTGCAGCTCTTTGTGTATTTATGGATCTAAAGATAATTAATGAACGACGTCTCGAATTGGATGTAGAAATATCTTAGAGAATAAACCAATCAGCTATGTTCTATGTCGAGTTTTACAATTTTGTTCTTTCAACCCTAGTTATTATGGTTCGTTAAATTAAAACACTGTTATAACAACTACATCAACGTATGCGTCTACTGTACGTACTACCATAAATATACGTAGACGATGCCCGTTTCCTAGCTCAGGGCCTAGGATTTCATTTGTAGTTATTTTGAGAAAGTTCGCTCCTCGAAATCTGCGTACTTTTTCTGCATTAACTGCTGAGTGCCTTGAGCTGCGTGTGTCATGACACGTTGCAGAGGAGGGGGGATGTGCCCTGCAGCAGTCGAGGGGCTGGGACTGTGTGCCCTCTAATTAAGGGTACTACCGAGCCCAACGCTCCGTCATCGCTGCTGCAATGTTCGTCATTTAGGCGTCTAACTCCTACGTACAGTTCTAATTACCTATCTTTCCTCAATAGTTTCTCTTGTGTTTCTCCGTCATTTGGTTTTTGTGAGTAATATCTTGTAATAATTCTTTGGCCGGGTCTAAAGTAGGGAAAAAATTAAAATATGGGTCTACAAAGTAATATGCGAACTGTATCTCAAGTCTTGAGCTGTGTATGTACGTGCTCGAAAGCAAACGTGGCTCCTGTAGAAGGTGAGCTTCTTAAATTTCTCGTAGAAATGTCAGCGTTTTAGGGCAGCTGTTCAGTGTGTTAGTTATTTTAGACGCTGTTTCTTACCTTCAACCTTTATGGAGTTTTTTTGTGTAATTTGGGTGTTAGGGTTAATTATTTGTGGTTAAACGATGAGGCATGATTGAACTCATTCTCTCGTTTTGAAATACGTGTTCTTTTTTGCGTCATTTCTGGAAAATGATTACTACTTGAAATTGGATTATTTGTTCACTCCCAGGGAACGCAACACTGACGGTGATTGCAGATCATAGGGAATTTGGCGTCTGTTTTATCAGTTTCTTATGTTTTAATTTTTACCATTCGACGTTTTTTCCCCTCAGTGGAGGTGAGCAAACATAGACTTAAAAACCGTCAGGGTGAAAAAACATTAAATCGTCAGCTTGTGCAAAACTGGTTGAGCTTATTCTATTTTTTGAAGATATGGAGCAAAATACCTATACATATATACATACTAATGTAATATTACTCTAGGATTCTTCGTGAATTCGAACACGTATCAACTTCTAGCATTTTTACACGAACGTCTTCTTTTTATTATTGACTAAATTTTACATTTTTTGAATGTCCACTTCCACTTCGAACAGGTTGCTGTGTATTTTCAATGTACAGACTAGGGTTGCTGCACATTTCCAAAGTACTTCAATCAAATTTTAAATTTTGGAGAAATAGAGTGCACTGGCAACGTATTGTAAGGTAAGTACGGTATTGACGACTTAGTAGACCTAACAAAACTTAAGGTTTAGTGAAAATAGTCTCCGTGTTGCAGAATTCCCGCCATCTTTGGCTTATGCTGCCATTTCGATTGCCTCCATGAGTATGGGCAGTTATTGGTGAAAAAACTTTCTAGTATAATTAAATAACAGGTGTCATTACAATTCGTCATTATTGTAGACTAACAAGTCACTTTCGTGGTTGATTGATTCAGCTGATTGTCTTACGGCGAACATCTTGGTAGTTATATTTTTACTAGGTACCTTAATTTTAATTTGGGATAGTCGTCGTGAAATTTCCTCGCCTAATTACATCCGCATGATTATTTTGATGACAATACGGTGGCATTCTTGCAGGTGTCTCGGTGGAGGCAGATAGTACAGGTGTCTCGGTGGAGGCAGATAGTACAGGTGTCTCGGTGGAGGCAGATAGTACAGGTGTCTCGGTGGAGGCAGATAGTACAGGTGTCTCGGTGGAAGCAAACAGTACAGGTGTCTCGTGTCTCGGTGGAAACAGCCAGTACAGGTGTCTCAGTGAAGGCAGAAAGTGCAGGTGTCTCGTGTCTCGGTGGAGGCAGACAGTGCAGGTGTCTCGGTGGAGACAGACAGTGCAGGTGTCTCGGTGGAGGCAGACAGTACAGGTGTCTCAGTGGAGGCAGACAGTGTAGATGTCTCGGTGGAGGCAGACAGTGCAGGTGTCTCGGTGGAGGCAGACAGTACAGGTGTTTCGGTGGAGGCAGACTCACAGTACAGGTGTCTCGGTAGAGGAGAGTACAGGTGTCTTGTGTTCTCTTAATTGCAGTATTAGGACTCAGTTGGCATGGGCGTAGCATCTCCTGCACAACCGGCCATGCAGAGTGCAATTATTGTACTATAATGTTGTTCGTTTTCAAGCGACATCAAGAAACTGAATGCTGATATTTCCGAAACATTCATAGAATCCTTGTGCTTGATGTTAACACTGAATCTTTTCTGCAGTTAAAGCAGCATGTGTCATGATGCTTGCGTCTACTCTAAACTAGTTTTGCTTGACTCTCCCATAGAGGCAGTAGCTCAGCACGGATCGTGGTGCTGGTATGATTTTTTTTAACGCCTTGACTCTTGTTGCTGGTCAAAGTGTATGTATCCAGTCTTTTCTGGCCCAGATTGCTGAACAGGCTGTGTGGTGCTAGGATTGCGTGCTACTGGTCCTGTCGTACGTATGTAATTTCTGCTTTGTAATTTATTCGGCATAGCTGTCTCTGATTTCTCTACTGTTTTACGTAGGAGTCATATTAGTATCGTTGATCTTCGAACATAATGACCGTATAAAATACCCGAAAAAAGTCCGTGCGGTTTTTTTACTTACAATTTAAAAAAAACGCACAAAATTTTTGGAGCAGCTAATAGGTATCAATGAAACCCTTCAGAGGAAGAAACTACCATGGTGCACCCTGGCTGGTAGCATTGTACTACAATAGCACAGGTGCCATGACAAGGTGGAGGCACAGGTGTCACCGTTACACTGAGTCGCTCTCCTCACCCAAGGTCGTTCCCCTCAACTTGTTCTTGGCGAACTGACTTCTCCGATTTGTCTGACCGTTGCATGTGACGTACATATGTGCTGAGCGGCGCATGCAGTGTTTATCTGCCATCCTCAGATCCCGAGTCTTGATATTCGCTGGTAATTTCTTCTCTTTTGTTTCGTTGATGTTGTTGATAGAAATGGAAATTCTGGCGTCCCCAGGGTCACCAAGTGTTGACAAAAAGATGTTTTTTAAACACTGTTTAGTTTATTCTTTTTCATGATGTTTTATTTTTTTTTTGTCCTAGCACTGAGGGTGAGTACTGTATGTACTGGGATCCGTGAGATCGTCTTTTCTAAAAGAGATACAAATAATGAATTATTCTTAAATTTTCTGAAATCAGCCGGTAAACATGAAATATCTAAAGATGCAGGAAACGGCTTTGGGCTGCTAACCATAGTTGAATGAAGGGAGATCAGTAATATTTTTAATTTATGGGTCTTGGTAAATGAAAACTTGGTATCTATGGAAATTACTTTTTTCAATTCTTTGAGAGGTAGGCTACTGCATAGAATTTTGGCTGCTTATAACAGCGAAGAATATCAGTTTGAGTTACTACATTTGAAGAACGTGCTTGGGCTTTCCAACTGCCTGCCGGTAATTTCTCGAATCGTTTTAGAAAATGAATATCGTCTCGTAAGGTTTTTTAATTTTTTCAGTGTGAAGTTCTGTTTAGCCAAAAAGAGAAGAGCTAGGATAATCGCTTTTAACCGTATCATGTATATTGATTAGAAATCAAACAAAGGACTTTGAAAAAAAATGTTCATCTAAGTACTTGACATTTCGACCTACAAGGTCATTTTCAAATGTCCGAAAGAAAACAAGTGAACTATGAGCTAAACATGAATATATTCTTAGCAAATGAAACGCTAAAAACGTAAAAATCAAATTAAAAATCTAAACTAACCGGTGGCTAAAAGGGGGAAATTCGAACACTTTCAGGACATGTCGATGCATGTGTCGTCAACCCATTATTATTTCCTAGACCTGGTACGCAACTAAGCAACATAGGCGACATAAAACTACAAAAATTTGGTGACACTAAAAAACATGTCAAGTTCCTGTACATTGAACAGCAGCTGGCGCTCTATGGGAACTATGAAACGTGGGTACGAGCACCGTCACAAATGCCCCTACATTTACGAACCATACGCACAAGTTCCTGTACATTGAACAGCAGCTGGCGCTCTATGGGAACTATGAAACGTGGGTACGAGCACCGTCACAAATGCCCCTACATTTACGAACCATACGCAAATTACTGGTTTTAGGCTCAACCTCCGTGTCTGCGGCCAAGACAGTAATCAGCAGCGCGAAGCAGAAGGCCAACAGCCACCAAAATATCAGGATTTATTGCTAATTTGAGGTCAAGTCAATTATAGGCCACGTGCATGAGACTTCAAACCAACTTGTGGCTGATGAAATCAGATTGGCTACTAAAATCCAGAGTATCACATCTATGTCATTGCTTTGGTACGGTCTGTTGTGTGTGCTACATTATCTTCCTCTAGGCTGAAACATGTCACGACGCTGAAGAAGACTAGTAGATTCTGATAAATTTGTGGTGCAGTAAATCATCATTATTCATATTGCTTTCCTAGGAGTGTTGACTATCCTATATCTCAATTACAATCCATTCGTGGCTCTCTTACGTGAATTACTTTTACATAAGATCCTAAAACGTTCCCCTATACACCAGAAGTAGAGTTCTTTCACTCAGATCTACGTATTCTATTAAAGGTAAAATTTTCATCACAAGAATGGATTTTAAATTAGATCCGACTGAAGACCAACTCAGGCAATTAAGCTGGAACCATTCGGTGCCTTTGATCAATGTAGTTAACGAATGCAATTGAGGTGCCTGTGTTTGAGTACAAAATCGTGATGTCTAGATGAGGTTGGAGGCTTGTTCAATACACCGAACTCGAGACTTTTTTAAAATTAAATTTTAAGTAAGCTCCGAAATTTTTAACTAAAAGTTTTCTAGAGGGCAAACTGTTCGTGTACAAAACTGAGTACGGTTCTTCGTAAGCAATTGACTTGAAAATTAATTTGAACTCGTGAGCCGTAGGCATCCGTTAACGCATTTCACCTAAAGAGTCACCGGTATTACAAGCTGTATTATGAATATGTGGGCATGATCTTTCACTCACAATAACCGAGATATCGCTTCAAATTATATGTTAAAAAACGTACAAGTCGAGAGGGTACTAAAAGTACTCATATTCGCGTGATTGGCATGTAAGCCTAAACGACGTCGTCCGCAGGCTCATTTCAGCAAACTCATGAAAATGAGACCTTAATTAAATTTAAAAGGCGGTATGGATCCGTGCTACAGATTTTAATTACGATGTTTGTTAAATTTCAAAGTATATAGAGCAAAAACTTGCCACTGAGTTTTATACAATGACTAGATGACTTGGTGCTTTGTCTTTCGTTATCTCAGTTCGGTGCCGTGACGTTCATCTCACACAATGAAGTAATCGCTACGAAGAAAGAGCACGACATTGAGTACAGTGACGGTAAGAGTGAGTGATGGCATTAGAAATCGTCTGACCAAATCCTCTACCTTCTTGCTCTTATTCAACAAAGCGAAGATTAAACAAACGAATAGTTCTTGATTGAGCAGTGACTAATTGGCGCGCTTTCCACGTATTCTATTGCTCTAGCTGTGTTAAGTTCTGTGGAGGTCGAAGTGAATGGTCTATACCTGCATTGTGTGTGGGTGCTAGATAACTTTCAGTCTGACATACATCCGAGTTATTCTACTCGAACTCTCTCGCGTGTCCGTGGTATAAGAATAATATTCATCCAATAATGTCACCGTGCTGTAATTTCGTCAGTACGATTTTGTTTTCCCACGTTTGAACGTGAGAATATAGAAATCTTCAAAGGAGGTAATTTCCTTGGTTTCCTTTCTGAAGTCGGTATTGTGGTTTTGTATACAGAAAACCTTTAATGTTGGGAGGCTATTTGTTATGGATAGGAAACTTCTTTGTGGCTGAATAGTTTTGAAAGATTAATTTATGGGGAAGTTTAACCTCCACTTACGTTGGAAAACCTGCATGGCACATTATGGACAAGTTTCCCTGCAAATATGTTTGGTCGTCAGAAGGAAGAGTTGTGTCAGATATGTTTTGTTGTGTCGATCGATGTTTTCTATCCCTTCTTTTAGAGATAGCCAAATGGTGTGAAATATGAAGAAATAAAAAATGAAGTCCATTATTTTCGCTTCAGAGTGCAACGGATCGTTATAAATTATGTAAATTCTGGTATGTGAATACTGATATCTAAGAAGGGGGCTTTTTTCTCCTCTTCGGTATACTTAGGGTTATGAAGGTATCTACAGTTACTCATGCTGAATGAGCCATTTTTTTACGTGGATCTTGCGATTTTACTTCGAAAAGTATGTTGATAGGACATTGTTCAGTGTATTTTCGTAGCGATTTTTATCGTCTTCGTATTTTGCTTAATAGTGTTACCTTGACGCTATGGCAGCAGCCTGTATCGAGTTCCGCTACCCGAGATACAGAAATTTTATTTATATTTTAGTACAGAGGCAAGTCTTTTGTAGTTCCTACGCAAAGATGTCTGACTGTGGTTGAACAAAATAACGATTAAATTATGAATATAATAGTAGGTGTTAATACCTGTTTTCAATTTTGAAGTCCCTTTCTCTCCATCTCTGATCTCTGTGTCTTTCGAGTGGGGGTGACCGGCGTACCGTGCAAGCGACCATTTGTATGAGTGTCTCAATTTGTTTCTTTATTCTTCTGAATTACCTTCCGGCTCTCTAAGCTATTCTTAGTCATTTTCTTAGATGCAAATTTCACGTCCTAGTCGTTCTCAAAAAACTCAATCTTTAACGAGTTTCACTACGAGCGGGAACTGTGTATGAACAGCGAATGTAGCAATATGTATCCTGTACTTGTTTTAACTATTGATAGCATGCACTCTCATCTTAAAATATAATTTTTCAAGACATTTAGTGGCAGTTTTACATTTCTGAATAAAAGTTATACTTCTATACTTTACATCATGGTCTCTGGATGTAATTAAGTCAATGTCGGAGCGGATCATTTATCTTTAGGTCACATCGTGCGTGACAAATTGTGCATAGTTCTGAGAACTGTTGGTCCTGGTAGCCCGTGTTCACAGCCTGCGGCCAAGGTGCCTCCTAGCGTAACACGACTCTCGTAATTTCCATGATCAGTTAAATACGCTAATTTACTTCCAGTAATACGATGATTTTCTACCAGATGTAACCTTGGATCTTGGTGAGGCGTCGCTTTCTTGGCCTTAACACAAAAATAACGCGTCATGTCGTGTCAGTGTTTGTTTTTATTGCTGCATGAGAGAACAATGAACAGTGAAGGTTTGAAGATTTCTATATACGGTAGAAGTCTATTTAACCGGCACCCATGTGATTTTGCAGTTGCCGGTTAATATCACCAAAGTAACCACAAACAATTCATAGACCCGCTAGACATAAAAAGAAAACAATATCAATTGCTTAAAGCAGTTAAAGAAGAAAAAAATATAATGAATAAATATATAAAGCTTGGCTACTGAGTGCCGATTCAAAGGAATTCTACTGTATGTAGAAGTTAAAAAATGCGCAACTGTATCTCAGTTGAGGCTTATGCGAGAAATCTTTTAGAGAACATGTTTAAATATTGTAGAATAGAATGAGGCTATAGGAACGAACCTTCTGGCCCATTCTTGGGTCGGATAATTACTTCGATAATTATTCGGTTGTTTTTACCCAAGTCCCATGCCGTATTTCTAGCCGCGTCAACCATGTCGGCAGCGGGATTCGAACCCGGGTCTTTCCGCTCGCAAGCAGATTCGCTCACCTTGCACAGATTTTGAACTGCATATTCAAATACGTTCTTTAAATATCGTACTACGAAAAGAAAACGAGGAAATTAAAAATATCTGATAATAGGTCAATAGTTTAGGTCAATTTTCCCGTTAAATTTGTAGTATGAAATATTGTACAAATTTGTAGAAAAATGTCTGTGGATGAAAATAATTCTTCTGAATATATTGACTTAAAATTGAGAAAATTTGTATACAAGACAGATTACTGCTCTCCCTTTAGGTCTCTGCTGTAGTGCCTTCTATTTATGTAGTAAAGGTCCCTATAGTTATTAATAAATGTAGTAAAACACTTTGACGGCTGGAACAATTTTTCAGTGATGCTACGAGCTTGAATGCAGTCACGAATTTTATGATTACCACTAGACTTTGCACTGCTTTTTTTCACTGAACATGAATTTTTCACTGAACATTTATGTTCGTGTGTGTTATGAATACAATACATAGCACATAAATATTAACATTCTACAACTGTAAGGATTAACCATTCACCGTGTGACTTGAAATATTCACGGGGGTGACTCGATATGACATCTCACTCATCATGATTGTGTTCGCTGGGTAATGTTAGTATTTTGGAGTTTGTTGAGCGCACTCGGCAGTTGTAGCGCCATCACCCTCTGGCGTGCTCGCTGGCGGAGCTCCCAGGAACCAGTTCCTGCTCTAACCTCTAATTCTGTTTTCCGAACACTCTGTAACGAGCGCCTTCACTGCGGTTTAGTTCGCCAGAGAACAACGAAAAGATATACCAACTCAAGGTCTGCATATATATACACTCTATGTATAAAGGGTTACCGTGAATTGGAGCATCCGATGCAGACTCGTTCAGAGGCCGTGTCTTCTAGCAAGGCCGCGCTCTGTCATTTGCGCGTCGTTGACGGAACTTGATGGCATCAAAATGTCACACAAGACTGGGATAATATTGAAGACCGTCCTACACTGGGATAATACAGAATTGAAAGCGTCTTCTCAACCTCCTATGGCGAAAGAATAGCCATTGGCGTCTAATATTATACTCAATTCTTTTAAATGTGAATGTAACATAATAGTTGATTTTTTCCTGTACTTATTTATTATTTTTTCCTATACTTTTCCTGTGTCGGTCAGTACCATAATTGGGGGACTGATTTTCTTAATTTATTCGATTGTGGCCAAATCGTAATCCGGTGTTACATCTATGTAATTTGAGGTAACTTATGTACCTTAAAATAAGTTTTAAAATTTTTGGTTTAAAAATTAATCATTGTTTTTTGATCAGAAGTATGTATTGTGCATATACTATACCTGTTAACAATGTTCTTTCGAAAACTGATCTCATGCAGGCGTGTATGCTTAATATTGCTCAAGAGCTTCTGTAAATCCAGGTTTGTAGTGACGACTTGACGATTTGTGTCAAAAACTGTGTTCTTCAGTCGACAATTTAATTAATTTAACTTTGGTGCGGTAAAGTTTCCCGATTTTTAAGTAAATTCATGGACTCCTGAAGTAAAATCGTACTAGCACGATTTTAAAATTCACGGATTTCATTGCACCTGCAGCAGTTGCCCAGACTCTCTCGTCTTGAAATGTGGATCCGCGCACTTTGTTATAACACTTAAGTTATGAAAAAGATTGACTCCTCTTGTCACTGAATATTGCTGTAGCTAAAATATATTACTCAACTGTGTTGTAATACTTACAAAGCAACGATTTTCTTGTGGCTTGACTCGGTTGCGCACGTAACTGGGGGCTTCCGGAAATTATGTCTTAGTACCTCTTCCTCCTCAGCGTTTTTATGGCGTAATGCGTGTGTTGCAATTACAGAAACACATTTGAAGGCTGGAAAACGTAATCGTGAAGGAATCGGTCTGGTTTTCCGCAGTGCATTTATTTATTTGTGGATTCAGCGTTCAGCAAATGTGTTGTGGTTGCCTTTGTCGTATTGTAATGATTTATAGTTAATTTTCGTTTCAGTGTCCTAATTTTATGCACCCGTGATGCCTATTAGAATTTAAAAAATTGCACACTTTATCCGTCTAAATGGATGGAGATGCCGACAATACGATACTCTTGGTCCCTTGTGTTAGCAGAGTGATGTATCCATGAGCATCAGAATGATGTATCCATGAACACCAGAATGATGTATCCATGAATACCAGAATGATGTATCCATGAGTACCAGGGTGATGTTTCCATGAGCACGAGAATGATGTATCCATGACTGCCAGAATAATGTATCCATGACTACCAGAATGATGTATCCATGAGTACCAGGTTGATGTGTCCACGAATACCAGGGTGATGTTTCCATGAGTACCAGTGATGTATCCATGAGTATCTGGCTGTGCAGCAACGTTCAGGTTTAGACCTTTTAATACGATAAACCTTGGATGAACATCTCACGCATAACACCGCTTATCTCTTTTGTAGAGAAAAATCTTTCACATTTCTGACTCATGGAAAAAATAGGCATTCCGAGCATAGTCGACAATTAATTTTTTTCAAAAACCTCACAAGGTGCGAGGTTTTCGATCAAAAATCCTATGTAAGGTTCAAGGTTGCGTTTACTGTTTTTATCCGTAGTCTAGTTTTTTATTGCTAATGGCTGAGTTAAAATTAATAAGAGCAGACGAGAGTCTGTGCCTTTACTCTTAATAAAATACTTCATTTCGCCTGCATTGTTTCATTCTTTATAACAAATTTGTTTTCGTATTTGTT
>VCRD01002636.1:6662-43068 GCA_006783055.1 Trinorchestia longiramus
AGAGGACCTGTGCGACGAGATGGAGGAAGCTTGTGCTGGGTCATACCCTGCTGTCAGCGCCGAGCTGCTTGGCATTGGGCAAATAATGGCGGCACAATCTAACGTTCGACCGCTCTTCTCAGCTTCCTCTGAAGAACAAGGCGAGTTATGATGTCTGAGTTGCACTTAGTTTCGAATTCAGGTAGTAGAGTCCTCTGAGTCCTATTTTCTATTTTAAGCATTTTAAGTGAGAGGTAAGATGAAATGCACGCCTCACGTTTAATTTGTTCTACTAAAGTGGACTGAGAAGTGAATTATAATCCATACAATATTTTCTCATAAATAAAAATATACGATCGATGAAAATCAGGGCTACCGTTATGCAACTCGTCTCTGTGAGCATAATAATACTAATTTTACTATTTTAGTTTTGCCTAAGTATTATTTTTGTTGTCAGATCGTGAAATTACTCTTCTACCATGGTCTGTTTTTTTAAATAGAGGGATTAAAGTAATTTAATTTTGATAGTTTTGAAGCAAAAAATTCAGTGGGTATTCTTTTACTCAGTGGGTATTCTGAAGTCAATGCGCATTAATTAAATAGTAATAGTAATGATGACTGTAGATTGCAAGTTCGTATACCTTAATACTGTTATTCGTATTTTGATATTTTATCCTATACATTGTTCGAGAACCTATCTTAGTTTTGTATTGCGTATCTCCCTATGAAAGGTGAGGCTGTTGCGCATTGACTTCGCGTTGAGCTGGAATTACAGATTTCCTTCTCGTTGACTTGGTCAAGTAGTATGTTTTTGTTTATGAACTTTGTTTCTTGAAGACATTCTTACCGGCGGCGAAGAGCAACACTGTTCTTGAGGCTCTAGGTAGGTCTTAACAGATTTTTTAAGCGTAAGTAGGCTTTCTAAAACTTAGTAGGCCTTCTAGGCTTAGATTGGTCTTCTAGGTTTAGATGGGTCTTTTAGGTTTAGATGGGTCTTTTAGGTTTAGATCGGTCTTTTAGGTTTAGATGGGTCTTTTAGGTTTAGATGGGTCTTTTAGGTTTAGATGGGTCTTTTAGGTTTAGATGGGTCTTTTAGGTTTAGATGGGTCTTTTAGGTTTAGATGGGTCTTTTAGGTTTAGATGGGTCTTTTAGGTTTAGATGGGTCTTTTAGGTTTAGATAGGTCTTTTAGGTTTAGATAGGTTTTCGGGATTCACTTAGGCCATCTAGGTTTGTATAGGTCTTCCAGGATCAGGTAAGCCTTAGGAGGTACAGTGGGGGAAGCAAATATTTGTATATGAAAAATTTTGTATCTATTAAATTTTTGATGACCAAAAATGGGATATGCCGATACTATATTTCCACATACATGCATAAACTAAGAATATGCATAAGAAATGAATACATTATGGCAAGTAATAAATTTCTTTAGAATTATAAATATTTAAGGGTGAGAAAAGTAAGAACATAAATAATAGGTAATTTTGATTTTATACTTCGTAGCATAACCCTTATTCAGGTTAATTTGAATCACTCTTTTTGTGTAGTTCTTAATCAATGATTTTCATGTTTCTTTCAGAATTTTGCCTCAATCCTCTTCACAATTTTTTTTCAAATCTAGAATGCATGTTGAACCTCTTGAGTAAATTTTAATTCTCAAAAAACGTCACAAATTTTCCATGGGTTTCAAGTCTGTAGTCTGGCGTGGCCGTTCTAGTAGTTTTAGATGGTTATAAACGATCCATTTTTTGGTAGACATCGCCGTGTGGTTAGGGTGGTTATCCTGTTGTAAAACCCACCCTCATGGAGTTGAAGTTTTTCAACGTAATCACGTAAATTGTTGTTCAAAATATTTTGATATATCTCTACATTCATTTTACCATCTATCACATGTAAATTGCCAGTCACATTTGCAGTAAAACACCCCAGACCATGATGTTGATACTTCCAAACTTTACAGTAGGAACTGTGTTGTTCGGTGCATAGGCTGTACCATCTCTTCTCCAAACATTGCTAAATGAACAATTCAATTTTTGAGTAGTTTGTCCATAGAACATTTTCCCAGAATGTATCAGGCTTTTTTTATAGTTAGAAACAAATTTTAAACTGACAACTTTATGCCTTTTAGTCAACAGTAGAATTTTTCTAGGAGAGCGTGACTTCAGTTGATCCCTATGAAGTTCATTGCTGATAGTTCGTATTGTAACACCAGTTCCTGAAGCTAATAAATCTTCTTGTAACTCATTTCTGGTGATCATTGCGTTATTTTCGTTTGATTTTTATTAGGGATTTAAAAGAAAACTTGCGTTGTGCGCCAGATCTTATTTTGTTTTCAACAGTTCCAGATATTTTATATCTTAGAATAAATGAAGCAATAGTAGAAAATTGAATTCAAAGGTTCTCTGATGTTTTAATGTAACTATTTTCAGCTTTCCACTGTTCAAAAGTCAAGGTTTTTTCAAAATTTGTGAGTTCTTCATCTTTCACCATTATTTCGATACTACTGTATGATTTCTTGGAGTTTTATGAACCCATTAGTATTTGACATCTCAAGGTGACTACCGATAACGATTATTGGATCAAATAAGAAAGTTCTAATAACAAGAACCTTATCCAAGCAGTATTTTGTGTCGTCTTAACACGTTGACTCCGAAGTGGTACGTATGTGTACCACTTAGGTTAGGTTCTGTAATTTTTTCAGATCCTTCTAGTGACTATGCGTACAAAGTGAAGTTTTATACCAATCAGGCAATCGGAGACAACGTGTTAAATCAGAAATTTGTTTGGTTCGAATACTTTTTTCACCCTTGAATATTAGTTTCTTTTGCAAATTCTTAGTTTATGTTGGCATGTGCAAATGTAGTATCGGTATATTCCATTTTTGTTCATTAAAAATTTAATACATAAAGAATTTTAACATGTACGAATATTTGTTTCTCCTCGCTGTATAAACCTAAAGAAATTTTGTATACTAAGTCATTGCTCATATCTATGAAAATAACCAGGCACCTGTAGACAGTGCACAAAATTGATCCCACATGTGTGCCCAGGTATGCCTACGCTGTGGTGGTACAGAGTGCGGGTGCTGGAGATAGACAGAGCCATGGACGCGTCCTCAGACACGGATGTGGAGTTGGTGCCTCCACACCTGGAGGGCAGCTACGTTAAAGTCTTCTTCCTAGACCTGGGCAGCTGTCGGTGGTTGCACGAGGTGCGCTTGCGCAATATTGAGCCTGCCTTCATCCATTCGCCCCCACTGGTGGGTTCACTTTCTGGTGTATTGAACCCTTGGAGCCGTAGCGTCTGGCATGATTGGCAAACAAGTCGATGTGCTAACTCACAAGTCTATTAATAGGAATACAAGTCGATATATCTGTACATATACAAGCCATTATAATAGTAGACAGGTACAAACCAGAAATAACGACTAGAAATTAATATTAAGAAACTTCAAGACATCACAAGGTATAAAAAATTTTCAAGTTAAAATTGCCGTAACTTGGAACTAGCTGCCCGAAAAATCGTTTCTGCTGGCACTGTGAATCCATTCAAAAGTCATTTCGGCAAATATTGGGTTCGGAACACTTCAGTATTATAATATATTGATTCTACGTCCCTAACTTCGGGGGCCTCTGTATGATTGTGGTACATGTATGTGACTGAAATGCCTGTGCGTCAGTGAAGTGCGTGTTCGTAACTGAATGGGCTTGTGTGATTGAGGTGTAAGTGTGTGATTGATGCCTTTACCTTAGAAAGCATGGGACTTGGGTAATGTACCAAACGGTTCGTTTCTACTGCCTTATTCTATTTCTTACTAGCACACAGATCAGTACACATATCACTAGGGGATATAGGGTGGTTAGCACAGTGGAGTACATTTGTTACCATTTTGTTCAATCGCAGCAGACTCGTGTAAAATGTCACCATGAGCTGCAGCGAAAACAAGCACAAGTGGAGGTTTTCGAGATCTTGCTTCCGTACAGTTTTAGATGATTTTCAGCTAAAGTGAGGGTGCATCTCGTTTACGCAGCAATTCAGTAATGAAGGCATTGAACGAGCAATATTCAGTATGACATTCGGCCAATCGTTGAGATCGGGTTTGTCGTATGCAAAGACTTGAAAATGACGCATTTGAGTATGCTCAAATTAGTATAGATGTAAGATTAGAATTGATGAATAGTAATAATTGAATTTCGAGGAACATTATTGCAATGTTCTCCGATGCTCGAATATGAAAAAACATAAGAAATGAAATATTCGAACTGAAATATTCGAACAATGAAATATTGAACTTGTGACTGCTTGCAGCGTGTACTTTGACCCTCGTTTAAAGCGCTAAGATGGTCGAACCCACATTTTGCAATACGCAAGCCTAAATCAAGTAAAACTGCCTCTAGTCGAGAACAATTGGTGCATTGTCGGTAAAACGTTCCGGTGTTTATGTTCCGGAAAACATTTCGAAAATTAATTATTCATCTCTGCTTCTTGTACTAGTTTTAAAGAATTATTTGTAACGCTGAGAATTTAACGTGTGTGTTTTATTTATCTCTTTGCACCAACGGTTTAGACCATCGTCAACAGTTGAATGCACTAATTGTTTTCTACCAGAGGGAGTATTAAGATTTTTTTCAGTCAACCGATGCCTGGCGAAAATTGACTACGGCGAAGGAATTTGAACACACAACACAGGTTGCAAAATGGAACCGCAGGCCACTCGAAACAAAAACTATGAACGTATTATAGTTCTTAACGGATTATAATTTTTACGACGTTATAATTGTGAGCGGTTTATTATTATTATTAGCTGATTATAATTATTAACGGATAAAAATTCTAAACAAAGGATAATTATCAATTGATTATAATTATTAATGGATGAAAATATTAAATAAAGGAAAGTTTTTGAGCCGTACAGTCTTTCCGAATAGATGAACATTCACTAGACTGATATTCATTCACTTGAACCATAAGCAAGGAAGGTGTAAGAAAATTCATGATGTATTCAAAGGATTCTCTACTAGTTTTCTAATGAATGGACAAAAATGCTTCGGGCAAATTTACTAATGTTTATTATAAGCTAAGACTTCAAATGAACTAGACAAGACTACATTAAAATGTACCTCAGTTTCCTTTGCAATGAAATGATCATGAAAATAGTAGATTTACACTCGTCATAATTTAAAGCGCTAATGGGAGTTTCAATTGAGCTGTAATTTTTTACATTATAGAATAGAATATGGCAATAGGAATGTACCAATTGGTCAAATCTTGGGCTACTACCCAAGCCCTATGCCGTCTCCGCTTCAATCACGCACCGGCGCTTCAGTCATCCGCATGCACCTTAATTACGCACAGGCACTAGGAATATAGAAGGATGGGGGTGGGGGAGGAGGAGGGGTAAGAGTTATGTTCGCAGTCACCAATTTTTATGCAATAATTACTTGACTGGCATTACGTAATAATGGTATGACTCCAGGTACACAATAGTTATACGACTTGCGGTACACGTAAATATAGCTCACGGAACGCAATAATTTTACGACTCGTTATTTTATAACTGGTGAGAATTTTTTGGATCGAGTTTTCTTGAAATATGAGTTATAATGAGACAATCTGTATTCAGGCTATTTAAGTATAATAAATATGCTGCTTGAACATTGCGTAAGAAACAATTGAAGATCTAAATAGCTCGCGTAGAAAGTTTCATCGCTGATATGTTCACGTTTTCCAATACAGGGGGAGGGTTAAATACATACTGTTACAAAACAAAAACAATTCTTTTCTTGAAGAAAGACGTACACTTCATGGTCTGACTGCAACAAATAGTAAATAATTTACTAATCTAAGACTACAAAAAATTATTCACAATGCTTCCCTTTTGCCTTCTGGGTATTTTCTTCCAGCAATTTTAGGAAAACTGGTAATTCCACTTTGGGGGAACGGGTATTTTCTGCTGTAATAATTGTGTGGGGGTTCTTCGAGGGTAGAGATACGATCGGCTTTGTAACTTGCAGATTTATTATTGAACTCGTTCAAAATCAGAGCAGAAGTTGGTGCCAAAATCGAGGACCTAAACTGAGAACTTGAAATCCGTAAAACCGAACCCGTCAGAGAGACAAAGTGCAAATAGAATTGTTGCTCAGTGACTAATGGTTGCGAGAGAACGAACGAGCACTTAGCCTGAAGACTCGTGGTTGACTATGATTTTCTATAGACGAGTTACAATTTGAAGTCACGACTACGATTACATTTTTCACTTTAAAATACTACAGGGTGTCTCAAAAAAATGTAAATGTAACGCACTCTTGGTGTGCGTTATCAGCGTTGTCTGGACAATAATGGTCATCTATTCGAACATTTGCAAACATGATTCTTTAATCACATTTGTCTTCTGTATTCGAAGCTATTCTATTTCACTGTATGTTCATAAATAAAGGATCTCGTCATTCGAAGTGTGAGTACATTTTTTTGAGACACCCTGTATTAGCAAGTGGCGTGAAATAAGTGTAAAAATTAACTCTAAAATATTACTAAGATAAATTGTTTTTTAGTTTTTGTCTCAAAGAACATACTAAATTCATTACGATATTTCCGAGGCACCACTCATTTATTCAATGTTGACTTCAGAACTTTGATACTCTGGCAACGATTAAGTCAATTGTTCTTTTTATCAACATTCTGTTGATTTTGAGGTTTCTCTCTAGTTTGAATTTTTCGGATGGACACAGTTCCTTTTTCATGCTTCACTATAATGAACTTTTGCATCAGTTTTAGACATTGTCAATAGTTAATAGTTCATTGTTCTGCAAATAATTAGGCTTATCCTTCACAATTAATTTTATAAAATTATATGTGGTAATATCTGTAAAATAATAATTATTAAAATTCGTATGAAAACGTGTAACAGGAATTATGCCGCTCCCTGTAGTTCTTTGATATGAGTTTACTTGACATTTGGATGTGTGTTCGAAGGGATAGGGAAGACTAACAAAAAATACCTGTCTTTCAAATGAGCTTCGAGTTTGAGCATTATCGGAATTCCTTCAATATTTTACTTATGAGGAATGTTGGTACATAATGAGTTTATTCATTTCGATTGTTTTACAATTATTGGTACACCAATGACTTTTTCATCTGTGTATACTTCTTTCTTAAAAGACAGGCTCAAAATTCTTCTACATGGTGTTGCAGACTCCATGGACAGTTGAATGTGATGTGTTGTTTCCAGTCTCTGAAGTCGGGAGCTGTAATTGAAACGAAAGTTTTGTTGAAGAGTGCGTCAGCGCTTCTCCTGAACACGTCAAAACTCAACACATTGTTTCTTCATGAAAGTAGTCGTGAATACGAGTAGGAATATCTTTTCTCAAATAATGAGATGTTAAGTGTTGACGCTTGTTTCCCAACATACAACAGCTCACTTGTATAGGAAGAAAGGGATTTCAGTAATTGGATTTAAATGTTTGTAGTCATCGTATTACTTTTTATTGACTGAAAACGCTATGGAACCATATCTTTTTATAAAACAGTGCTATTTTGAAGCACTGCACGATGTGTGGAGCCTGAAAGTCATTGTCGTTTTATAGAAAGCGTTGAGTATTTTGTAAAGTATTTACTACCATTTTATTTTTCAGGAAGTTCTATATTGAGGCTTTATTACTGTCTCGCGCGACGTTAAGCTTTATTAATATAACAGTTTTGAAATTTCACAACTGAGTCTATTTTCATACCCCCAATTTTAGGTGCAATTACTTTTCGTTGACATTTTTATGTTTGCTTGCTAATAAAAATCATTCAGGTGATTACGAGCAGTGTCCAGTATTAACTTTCGTGTGTTGACTTGCAGGCGGTGGAGTGTTACTTGCACGGCTTGAGGGCGCCTGACGAAGAGGCCTGGGGTGCCGAGGCAGCGGACTTCATGCACAGGGTAGCGTCAGACTCTCAGTCCATGTTGGTGGCTGATGTTGTGGATGTGGACAGGTGAGGCGTGACTGCTCTGTACATCATCACGCAACCTTGCGTATGGCGCTCGGGTCCACCTTAGTCTCTCACTCGCTTACAGCTGTCATGGTCTCTCACGCTCACTCGCTTACAGCTGTCATGGTCTCTCGCGCTCACTCGCTTACAGCTGTCATGGTCTCTCGCTTGTTTCTAGCTGTCATGGTCCTCAGAACAAGACCGACAGATGAATAATTGAGAGACCATAACAGCTACAGTATGACATACAGATAGTGGTATTAAAACAATAATTCTGAAGAAATATTTAGTACTTATACTTTCATGAAACAAGGGTATCTATGCCACCACTGAAGTCACATTATGGAGGCATATATTTTTACATTTCATATTATTTCATCTCGAAAATGGCATCCTCAAAAATGGCCTAAGTACGCAATCCAGTCGTCATTTAAAACAAAATTCTTCATTCATTGAGCAACAGTCCTCGTTTATCTTCTTTAAATTTTGGGCAGCATCAAGCAGGTCAAAAGAACAATCAGGAAGAAAATTCTTCAACCATAACCTTCAGGTGTGAAATATTCTAGCATTTCGTAGAATTGTGAAGAGCTTTAATCTATCTGCTTCAGTTCGACCTCAGGTCCCCACTGACGAGAAGTTTGTGGCATTACTGAACCTAGAAAAAGTAAAAAAGTGTGGACAAAATCCCACATTAGGCATGCTACGAAGATGTCGGGTTTGGGCTATGGAACCATCTCCCTTCCCTCTAACGATTCTTTACTATTGAATGTACAAATTCAAGCCACATTATAGAAATATCCTGTTTAATTATAAAACACTTATTTCATTAAAATAAAGCAATTAAATATTGTGTTATGAATTATTGTGTTAATATCATTTGTAGATCATAGTGTAGAACCAAGCGAGGGTGAGGAACCACGACAGCTAGAACTGAGTGAGGGTGAAGAACCTTAATATAGCCTTGGTCCATCAGGGTGCCTCACCTTCACTCTGAATTTGTCTTTTTTTTGCATTCCCTCGCAACTTGAAGGAACCGCTGATAATGACCGATCTCCAATATTTATCGTGAAGTGAAGGTTCTTGTTTTTCGCTTGTTGTTTGCTGGTGAAAGTATCAAATACAGTGTATCACGATTAGCTTCATAATTTTGTCAGCCTCGCTGGTATCGGTCATTTGATCGGTGGTGCAGAATGGAAATGATGATGTTGCGCTGTCCCATTTCTAAAAATGTTGTGTATCCAATTTTGAATTAGTATTTTAGATCTATTTTAGTTATTATTAAAATTTTTTCTCAAATTTTACTATGACAGTATAATTTTCTAGTTTCATTTCTTATTTGTAGGTCATCTTGATTGGCCAAGGTTTTAAATGCCCGAACAAATGTGCTTTAGACTTTATTTTGGAATTTTATTCGGTAGCTTATTGGTGTTTGATGTGCGATTTTTGCTTTTTAGTTACTAATGCAAAGTGTGTGATAGGTGCAATGAATTATTTGTGTTACATGTGTGACTGCCGTCTAGGCGTGGATGTCTTGTGTTACAGGTGTGACTGCCGTCTAGGCGTGGATGCCTTGTGTTACAGGTGTGACTGCCGTCTAGGCGTGGATGTCTTGTGTTACAGGTGTGACTGCCGTCTAGGCGTGGTTGTCTTGTGTTACAGGTGTGACTGCCGTCTAGGCGTGGATGTCTTGTGTTACAGGTGTGACTGCCGTCTAGGCGTGGATGTCTTGTGTTACAGGTGTGACAGCCGACTAGGCGTGGATGTCATGTGGCATTATATGGACGGCAGCGACAGAAGAGTTTCTCTTCGACGTTACCTCATCAAAGAAGGACTCGCTCTGGCTTTGCCTTGATTGAGTTACGCAACGAAAAGCTGTCAGCCATCCAGATTTATTTGTCTTTTGATGTTGGTGTTGACTGATGTTTCTATGCTCTTGAATAGATCAAGTTCCATTCCAATGTAAATGATTTTTTAGTTAATGATTTTTGGATGGTTATGTGAAGTATTCATACCCATTATGTTGAAAATATTCTGTTATTTTCAGAAGTTCGAAACTGTTGCCTCGTAGGTAGTTTGCAGTCTTTTGGATGGACCGTCTGAGAACTTCCCTTGGTCTACAATATTCTGCACCTTTATTTACGTTACTCCTGATGAACGAGTAAATTACTGCTAATTTTTATTACGGATGTATTGTGACGAGTTTCGTGAAGGAAAAAGCTTATAATTGGTCGTGTAATATATTTCGTTATGTTAGCGATTAGCGATCACACTCTAGCGTTGCCAACATGCTCTAATGCATGTCATTATGTCAACAATCTTAGCACGCCATATTCTATATCACTACCAACATCGTTAATGCATGTCATCGTTACGAGTCTGTGAACACACATTTCGATCTACCTTCATAATGGACATCACTAAGGCAACAATCAACGGCATGCGTAACCACCACGATCTCTGCATTCAAATTTATGCTTGCGAGTCCATTATGTGTCCATGTTGTTCCCGTGATCCTTGATTTTACGTTATAGTCGGAGTTGTGCTATTCAACTCATAGGAATTCTTCAGGAGTAAATTTCTACTTGTGTTTCAAAAGTTCTTTGAAAGGAATTGGTGTGCTTCTTTTTTATTTTATTTTTCTTCATTCGTTTTATATCAATTTGAAACATGTGCCTGTGTTCCAGCATGCGGAGTTTCATGTTCAGCCGTTCAAACGAACGCTCGTTAATTCATCACGGCTGTGAGAACTAATATGTAGTATGTTAGTGCTACTATAACTTTTTAGTGTTGTTTAGCACTTTAGCCTTCATGTGTTTGAGGTATCAAGTTTGTTTATTCGATTTATACGTACATTTTTCGTTGCGTAAAAGATTTGAGTAATGAAATATTCAATTAGTAGATATGCATGAGGCTTTCGATATCAGTTTTGGCGGTCAGTTTTGAATTCAAATACCAAATTAAAAAACAAAATCTGTTCCATTGAACTCTTTCGTAGCGAAACGGTTCGTATTGTGGGTAAGTCCTCGGTATCGGGAAGTGGTTGTAGAGGCACGTTAAGTATTATACTGCGGTCCCCAACACCCGGACAGCATAAAAAACATTTAATTATTTTCACTTTATTTACTGTGATGTATTTCTCTGTGGATTGTGCTACATTCCATGGACGAGAGGTTAACCAGGAGCTGAGCGGGTTATCAAGTATTTCTTAAATGTTGACTAATCCGAAACGCTAAAAAGGTTGGAGGGATTCTGTATTCACTGTATTAGAGGCTTGATATCTGTATTTAATACCTGAGCGGGATTCAGTTAAACAGTGTTGCTTTTTGGAATATTTGTAGAAAACGAAAACAAAGTGTACTTGTACAGCTTTATTAGTTCTAGAGAGACACCTTTATCTTTGCGTATCATGATTTCTTTCTTTTTAATTTTAAGGATGAATTCGTATTGATGTTTTTCAAATGTTACAATAAATGGTCTGTGATTTCGAGATCTTCTTTGACCTCCTTAAATGCTTAGTGTCGGTTTTCTATTAGTGACTTCTGGTTTTATTCTCAGCGTTAACATGTTGCCAACTGCTCTGTGACTGTCTTGCACGTAACAATTAAACAAAAAGGATGACGGATCTTGATTACTTCCATAACATTCATGGCTTGATTTATTTCAAACTAGCCTGTAGGTATTGAAAGTGGGAAATGCAAGCATAAAGTGAAAAAAATACCCTTTGAATGTTTAAAGTGGACACGCGTTAAGGGTGAAATGTTTTTAGAAAATGAAGTACTAAATTAGGGCCCTGAAGCTCCTCCAGTGGAGTTTATATTCAGGGTGGAGCGTAATTTTTGTTACATGTTTTCATTTGAATTTTAATAATTATCATTTCGCAAATATTACCAAATTAATTTTATAAAATTAATGATGAAGGATGTACCTAATTTATTGCAGAACAATAAACCATTAACTATTGAAAATGGCTGTAGAATTGTAAAAGTTCATTTTAGAGAAGCATGAAAAGTGACCGAGTCCATCCGAAACACTCAAACTAGGGAGAAGCCTCAAAATCAACAGAATGTTGATAAAAAGAAATATTGACCTACTCCTTGCCAAAGTATAAAAGTCCTAAAGTCAAAATTGAATGAATGCTGGGAGAAAATACCCTTACAAGTAGTTCGTGCGGCTATTAAAGACTTTGCGAAGTAGTCAGGGCTAAAAGGAAGCATTTTGCTCAATTTTTATGTGGTGCTAGATTAGTAAATTACATTTTATTTGTTGAAGTAAAATCTTCGATTAAATGAACTTATAAAAAAATTGTTTTTGTTTTAATGACTTGTGGGAGTTGATTGTGAATACGCACGACGCAGCCACTAATGCAAGTTCTGGGAGTTTGTTGTGGGTTTAGTTTACAAGCTTGACTTTTCCCTGTCTTCCGTTTGCGTCATGGTAGAGGCCTCCGTACCGTGCAACTAACCGTTTACATGGTGCCTTCAGGTCTGATTCCCTCTTCATCTTCTCGTTGTTCCGGAGTATTGAAGCTGCATCTTCGACAAATTAGAGGATCCATTTACCTACCGAGACAAGGAAATATTGTGAGGAATTAAGGTGGAAACTGTGAAATAGATGCAATGTGATACTCTTCAAACTTTAACACTTTGACTGCGACTCCAAAATTAGTCCGTACGAATAACACGGTCCTTGTACCATATATGGTACACGTTGCAATCAAAGTGTTAATAATGGAAGTAATAGATCAATGTCAACGGATATGTTTAAAAATGTAATTAATATCGGAATGAACCTACAGAACAGTAAATAATTGCAGCTGCTAATTAAATTGCACTTCATGGATCGTTAGTTTTGCCGTCACGATTCTTTTGTAGCTGTACATTTTTTTTCTCCACGAGTGCCAATAAACTGACGTATTTGTTCTTGCACAGTTGTAGGAATACTATTTTACTAATATCATTTGAATGATAGTTGTTCATATTCGTGAAATAGTTCCCTTTCATTTTTGCTCTGCTTTCTTCTGTACCTATATTTTGTAGTGTTGTTAATGCTGTTCAACTAAGGTCCATTTATATTGTGAACGATGCGTCAGATTCAGTTGATTTTGAGGGTTGTTTTTAGACACCAATTGCTTGCTGCCAATACCGATAAAATTCCCGCGGCTGCCGCAGCTGGTGAGCTTCCCTCTGTCCGTTATCATCATTCGATTATCTCCTAAAACCACCGATAACTGCCATCATCGCTCACTGAGAGAGCTTAACTTGACGTTCTACAATTTACACTTTTACGCCGACACCAGTCATTTGTTGGCGCTCCTGGAACAACCTATTAAAATGCTGATTGTTCCCAAACAAAGTTGTTTGAGAGTCCACCAGAACAGGAGTAAAAATTGTAAACCGAGCCATTTCCCTCAGTCATCAGTCATGGTAGGCGATGTTTATTGGCTTCAGCTAATTCTTCGTAACCAATCATCGTGTGGCAAACATGATGTTTGTTTTCAGTACGAACTTCTTATTGGTCCACCCTGGATTAGTTTCATCGCATTTCGACCAATGGTGGTTTCGACCCTCACTTTCTCGAGCGTTAGCTGAGCATCTACGTGCTCTGATTCGTGGAGGTCGAGTCTGCCTTACGAGGGCGGTGCATCATGTCCTCAGTTGCAGTGTTTCCGACAATTCAAGTAGTTCTTGAAATATTCAGAATGCTCACCAGTTTCTTACTAATAATTACAGTTTTTCAGCATCAGTTTCTGAAGCGTTCGTATCGAAATTAGCTTCGCAATAGCAGTGATAAATTTTAACCTTTTCAAATCCTACAGTAATATCGAACTAAATGTTCGTCTGAATATCAAGAATTTTAACTTGGTGTTACAGACAAGGACATAGGGATGCCAGTTATACGAAAGAGGTTCTGTTGAAAGGACGTTCAATGTTTGTGTTAAGCAGAGGGGTGTGCACACCACGTGATCAACGAGATCATTATTACCCCAAATAGTTGATTACCTTCCACATACGTCGAAGTCGTATCTTGCAGTTGACGTCCTTTTAATGGTATTGAGTACACACGGATTGTCAAATTTGTCATCCTAAAGGCGGACAGGAATTGATTCAGACATGAAGTAAAATACTTCGTTAATGAAATGACTTTTCGTGCTCCTAGTTAAACTGTGAAACCTCTGTCGTTTTATAGGTAGACTTTGAATGTTGTTCAACTGCAACCCTGGTAGTCGTTACCAGCTGATGGACCTTGCTTTGTACTACGTGGAAACGATTGTTTTAATTTATTACAATTCGTGTTGTCCGAGACTATAACAGACATCTCATTCTAGTCCTCGTAGTTAATTTCTTCTTTGAACAAGTACGACTTGCTATCTGAATGATTCTTTGGATCTTCAATGAAAATTACTCGCTTTTAAATAGAGAGCCCGACTTATTTTTTGAATGCTTCAGTGGAGCGTTCATAGAAATTAGTATTTCACTTGTGTGAACACAGGAGTAATTCTGTGTTACAGCTGAAGACAGGATCTCCGTGTTGTAGCTGACGAGAAGAACTTAGTGTTGCAGCTACTGAGAGTTATTCTGTGTAACCGTTGAGAAGAAACTCTGTGTTGTAGCTGAAGAAAGTAACTCTGTGTTACCGTTGAAGAGAGTAACTCTGTGTTACCGTTGAAGAGAGTAACTCTGTGTTACCGTTGAAGAGAGTAACTCTGTGTTACCGTTGAAGAGAGTAATTCTGTGTTGTGGCTGAGGACTTCACGTTGTCGTTAGTTCAGTGACACGCTGCGGGTCATGGATCGGTGAGTTCTTGTTTCGGAACTATATATTGTTTCATTTTGTTTTGAACTCTGTATTAGTACCTATTACTGTACTTACTTTTGTATACATGTGTGCATATGTATGTATAATACATAAATTATATTTTATGATCTTTGTTTTTTCTACATTCTCTCGTTCATTTTCTTTGTGTTTCATTTCTGAACAGAAACGCGCCTCAAATTTTTATGCCTTTCTTTCTCCTAGTTGACCTCGAGTTTGCAAATAAATGTTCTGATCTGCTATACCTCCATTATATCCACTTATTCGTTACGTTGCCGCTGTACCGCATTCTAGTCCTACTATGACCATCATTATGTTGAGTTTTGCCAATAAAAATCTTAATATTCATCCATTCATCATATCTAGAGTGTCCCCAAAAATGTAATTTCACTCTCTGACAGCCCATCACTTATGTATTTTGTTTTGATTTAAGTGTTTATTGACTTATATACAAGTTTAATGAGTTGAACTAACAAAAATGATATCAAATTTAAAGAATTATCTGTCATAAATAACTTCAACATTCTTTCCCTAGCGTAGTCTCCAATTAGTAATGGGCAGTCAAAGAGCGAGTACTTTTTTTTTGACACCCTGTATCACGCTTTAAAAAACTGGACTCGTGTATTGATCAGGAGTCTGGAGCTTCCTACCAAGGAAACAAGATGTGTTTCAGAGCATCTTGGAGTTGTGTGTGAGGAGTAGGTACGTAAGTCTTCATTTAATTCAAGCCGGAATATCTAGTGGCTTACACGTGTGTCCTGTAGCTTGCTTTATATGAACCTGACTCATAATACAGATGTCCCTTGTTACTTTTCGCATATGAACGTCAGTTGCAAGAGGCTGACGGATTCAGTTGTGTATTTAGGTTAGCATTCTTATTCTTATTTTATTTCGTGAGGTGAGCTGTCAACTTCCCACTCGAGTGTTTTCTGTACGGCATACAAGTCTGTAAGCTTCATTTTTTAATTTTTTACCTCTTGCATATATTAAGATACCGCCACTGTTGATGTACAATTCTAGCGACGTCGCAATGAAGACGTTTTCAGCTATTGATGGAAGTTTCGAATTTACCGAGAAAAATCAAACATGTCGGTTTTAAATTTTATCTTAATTGCTGGTAATTTATTGTTTACGGAATGGCAACTGTCAGAAATTAAATAATTAATAAAGTGTACTATACAATTCATGCAGTATAAGTGCATTTACGAACACTAGTTCATGCAGAAGTGGTCTGCCTCTTGAGGCTTTGAAGTATCCCAACAGCTGTTCTTACTGCAGCAGCAGTAAAGCGAAAATGTTGTGGGTTTAATGTCTTTCTTCGTAGTTAGTTTTTCTTTTCCCCGATAAATTTTTGTTTTTGTTGGTATAACCCAGTGTTTCTCAAAGTTTTTTCAATCACCTCAACTGGCTTAGGATACTATTTGATTTTCCACCGCCCCTAAGGATTATATTACTGTTAACTATACAGTAATATACGCCCCCCATTCAAGGCGTACTCTCCTACCGCCCCCTTGCATTTCCTCAACGCCCCCAGGGAGCGTACGGACCACTTTGAGAAACACTGGTACAACCGAATACCTCTGCTAGAAGCATTTTTTAACTTCTTTAGAGGCAAAGCAAAATTCTGATACTCCAAGTTTGGTTTCGAGATTTCTGAAAAATATATCCGCATGTTTTCTCTAACTCGCTCATGTTTCTCTAACTGAGGCTGCTTTTAGGTTAAAAATAACAATCACGAACAGTTTTGAGCTCATAAGCCAGTAGCTTACTAGCCAGTTGAGAACTTTCCGCTCTAAAATTTTCTCCCCACACTGTGCAGCATCCTTGTCGATGATTCACTCCCCCTTTTTAGGTTATCGATTTTTGAAATCATGATCGAAAACAAACGACACAAATATTTTCTGGCGCCTTTAAAATGTTTGTTAGCTCTCGCATGGGGATGACTTAACTTGATGCTAATGATCGACTTAATTAAATGGACTTAATTTAATGTATAAAAATAATATCTCGGCAGGTGCGTGGGCAGTCAATTCTTTTATTATGATCCCTGAGTTCCTTGGTCTGATTCATGTCGTCCACGAGTTGGATCCTCTTTCCTATTCCTAATGATTTTCTTTAAATTGTGATTTTATCAATAATGGGCTAGTTTTTGGCTGCTGCAATACTGTATCTGAAACCTATCGTTCTCTTTAATTTTTTTTCAGTCGTCAGAATCGGAATTGTTCTGGGTGGATTTAAATCTTTGTTCATGTTTTGGTGTCAGTTCTTGGTACGGACTTGATTGGGTCTTGCTGTTTCTATACTATGTACTACATTAATGAAACTGAACTCGAATTTCATTTACGTATTTATCTCATATTCATTAATAAAATCAGAGCATCGGGTCAACTAAACAAGGAGGAGAAGGCAAACGAGATTTGAGAAGCTTGATTTCATTCATGGCGTATTGTAGGCAGCGACTGGAGGGAGGAAAGGGGCTTGCTGCACATATGAACTGAGAATACTGTGCTCCGTAAATGCTTTCGCTTGGCGTTTGACTAACGGCATGGTTAGGTTTTAGCTTCTGTTTTGTTGAATGTGACTTGTTTGTTGAGCTAACAGAATGCGTTACTTAGCTAGGGCTGTGTGACTATTAACGACCGAGTTGTGCTGAGCGACTTCGAACTTTTTTATTTGAGTGAAGAGGAAGTGATATGTAACGATATAAAGATATCTCTCAGTTTTAGTGACGCCAGAGCTTCTTAAAAAATATTTATAAAATTTTGCAGCGCGTGCTTCGTCCACAGTCTAGACATATTGCTTAGTACTCGCGCGTGATGGTTTCTTGATCTCGGTGTGCAGCCACGGGCAGACCTGTCATGTGAGCCCTTACTTTGAGCATCGCAATTTTTCAGTCTGGTTTCCTTGCAGAAATATTAAACAAATTACGGTTATTTTGATGCAAACTTCTGCGTAATATTTTACTAAGGGAACAATGTGGATTTCATTTATATTGATCACTAAATTGAGGAACTGCGTTTAGAAAAGTGAAGAGAAGCGCCGCTTTGAAGCTGTTTTTCTCTCGCGTGTTTTCATGGAAGCAGTTTTGAAGGGTACTAGAATTTAGAATGCGGATCCATGTATTCAATTAACAGCTCATGTTCTTACGCCAGCGCCAAGATTAAGAGCGCTAGACAATAAATGACCGATAACTACACACTTTTACCTATTAGGTATGGTAAAGTATAATTAGCTAATACTGATCGTTTTTTTGAGAGTGGCAGATGCTTTGAAAAATGAATAAATTCAAACGGAAATAAATCGCTTGTGGGCCTAACAAATTGTCACCAGTGTGTTTGATCTCATCTTATTGGGTTATCTGGAAAGTTCGTACCGATTCTTAGTAGTTCATCTTTCGACTTATTAAGAACATGATTGAGTTTGGAAAGTAAAATTTGACTCTACACCTCCATTTAGAGCACACCTGATTCTTTTCTATTTCCATATAGGAAAAATTCATCATAAGCGACCAAAGAAATATACGAGTTAACAGTGACCACCTCCTTGCTATTGCTCCTTCGGATGATCATTTATTTCGGTCTTAGCAAAATAGTCTAAATGGTAAAAGTTTCAATTTCTTGGATGACATAAAAAGATACCCTGATGAATTCTTTGGCATGAAACCACCTCAATTCTGTGATGAGAGTTTTTCTAGTCAAAAGAAAGATGGAAACGCTTTGTGCAACAAAATGGTTCATATTTGGTTGATTAAAAATGTATTGGCTTATATATATTGAACTTTTTCTCTCCTTTAAAAATCGGCATGAAATTTCCGGACAACCTGATATATCAGTTCAGGTCCCAAGTAAAAGAGGTTTATGACTTTCACTGTTTGCTCACTTCCATTCCGATTAATATTCATGCATGCCACATATTGAGTGAACTCTCTCTGTTTATTTGAGTATGGTTCGTTTCTTCGAATTTTTTGAATGATTTGTACTTTACTTCTCGCAATGGTCTTAATGTAATTTACAATTACCATCGTTAATGCTGTTACGAACGACAGAGACCGCTGGGATGTATTATGAGCTGTGCGTGTTTGCAGTTATCTGTTTTCAGCGTATTCTTCAGTAGATCGCATGATGTCAACGTTATGATGCGAAGTACACTCTCCAGTACGTGTATTCATGTTTCATATTGAAATAATACTCCATATGAACTAATTATTATTATTTATACATCTTTAGAAGGAATTTTATTCCTCCGGTAATATGTATTTACTTATGCGTTAATTAGTTGTATGTGTTGCAGGAGCGTCTCGATGAATGGGCTGTCATATCATGGCCTGATGGGCGCCGAGAATCTGTTCCTGAGCGACCTGTCGAGACACCGCAGCGGTAATCCTCCTCCTCCTCTAACACACCACACCTCATTACTTCAGAGACGTCATGACCTCAACACTCCTTCGTCAGGAGCTTTCTGTCCTCCATTTCACTTGCCACCAAACGTACGCCCTCCTCCAAACCTCTCTGACCTTTCCACTCGGCCCAGCAACTCAGACTTCGGTTACGCTTCTAATAACGAGAATCGCAACCCGTCATCTCGAGTCAAGGAAGAGCGTTTGATTGAAGAGCACACAGATGGGTCTGGTGTAAGCGCTGAAGAGGAAGAAAGTCCCACGTCGAGCAACACTCAGAATTATCTCCTAGAGAATACAAACGTACGCAAGATGCGGCAGCAGAAAACCGTTCGCTTATCCATTAACGCCCGCGAGAGGCGCCGAATGCATGATCTCAACGACGCGCTTGACGAGGTGCGTGCTGTCATCCCGTACGCTCACTCGCCTTCTGTGCGCAAACTGTCGAAAATTGCCACTCTTTTGCTAGCCAAGAACTATATCCTGATGCAGTCGAATGCCATCGAGGAGCTTCGGAGGGTGGTAACATACTTGAACCACCCAGGAGCCCATCTCACCCACCTCCCACCCTCGGCTCTCATGGACCCGAGCGCCATGTTGGCTGGGGAGAACTTGGCTGCTTTCCGTTCGTCTTTGAACAATTCGGTTTCTTCTGATGCTCCTTCAAAATCGCAGCAGCATCGGTCTCAGCAGCGACAGCAACAACAACTTCTGGTCGACCACCACCAGCAGCAACCGACTCAACAACTACAACAACAACAGCAACAACATCCACCTCCACCCAGTAGCACTCCTCTATTCAACGGTCATTTCAAGTCGCCACTTCATTAAACTCAAGCTCACGTACTAAATTAGTTTAAAATAGTATGCGTTTCATTGTACATTGATCAGTTTATGTAGCTTACTATTTACGCTCTGATTGAATCAGCGACCGAGTTATCCGTGTCCGTTGCAAGGTAATTACTACATAGTGCTTAAGGGTTCGTGTGTTTCCTAAAAACTATAAGTATGTCCCACTGCACGATGAATAATTTTTGTGTTGCACTTTTTCGCCGAATAATTTAGAGGAATTTAATAAAAGTCTTGTGAGAATAATATTTGCACAAACGTCCCATTAATTTCTACCTTAGATGGCTTCGCGTTATTTAAAGTTATGTATCTCCCAATATTTATGAGAGTATTTCACTCGTAGGTTATTGCTACTGTAAAATGTGTGTAATTTTCAATGCGATCATATATATCACTTGCACTATGCAATTCTACAACTAAGCTCACATGAGAATAATGTGATTGAAATTTGTAGGGATGTCAATTTGTGTTTCATTTATGAATTTGAATACTCGCACATTTTTACATTACATTCTCTAACTGAGTTTTAGTTTTGTGTTTCAGTAATTTTGTGCGTAATTATCAGTTTATTCCTGATTTTCAGTATCATTCATTTTGATATTTTGGTATTGATGTGTTGAGTCATTTCCTCTACCGGTTTAGCCCCATACACAAATTATCTTATATTCGTGTTCGACTATGAGTACTGTGGAATACAGAACTAATTTGCTAAATGTGACCATAATTTCGGTAGTCTGACATTGATTGAGTGCATAGTTTAAATTTTGGAATTAAGTGCTTGCTTATAATAATTATGAGTTTCCTTATGGTCATTACACCTATTGCGTGAAATGAAAAGGTTTAAGAAAACACTGACTCTAAATTTTATTGCAGTGCATTCAGTTTTGGAACACCTCTCCTTATTAACTGTTTCATTTGAATAATAGTATTAATCGTACGGGGAATAACATTGAAGGTTCCAAGTATACGCAGAATTTTTAAGTTACTTGAAGTCCTAATCTCGGATGCTAATTCTAAGATTATGATTACATTGTGGTGTAGCAGTTAAATACAATCGATTTCTGTTGCCCTAACTGATGACATCATTAATATTTATGGAGAGCTCGTGAATTTGAAAGTAGAGACCTTGACGCGTTCAATCAATAGAAATATAAGTCGAATCGGATATGATTTATAATGGCGTAGAAAATTTTATTTTGTAAATAACCTACAGTAATGGATTTCGTTGTATTAAATTACGCTAGTAAATATTATGATAAGAACTGGTAATTGTGCATATGAATGAAAACAGAAATTTGCCGATGTATATTTTAAGTCTGAAGAGAACATTTATTGTTCTTTTAAACTCCTGTGTCCATGGTACTTAAATATTTTAAATGCTCGTTTTGAGCATCAGAAAGCATGAATGTCTAAATTCCGCAGGTCTGTGTAGCTCCTGAATTCATTTCTCCTAATTACTATATTCTACGGTCAAGTTAAACAAATTTATGAAAGGAATCATCTCTTATTGTAAAATAAATCAAATAATCAATATAACATAGAATATTGTTGCCGGGAACTACATAGAAAATCTGAGATACCCACTTAGAGCATTCCTCTGAGATGCCCAGTAAGGGCATTCCAATAACATACCCACTAGGGGTATTTTTTTGAGGTACTCGGTAAGGGCATTCCACTGAGATTCGTCCTAACGGGTACACCACTGTATCAGAACGGAGCTTGATTCGCAATTTTATCCAGAGGAATCGATGTTATGATTGTTTCCAACGAGATCTTGTTAACTCAGCGTTTCTCGAGGCTTCCATATGATTCCTGAGTTTCACACGATGAGACAGATATGTTCATCGTGACTGATTTTTTAGGGTACCGCAGGTACGCTAAAGAAAAGTTACTTCATCCTTAGTACCTCAAGGGAAAATCGACGTTGTATGTCGCGAGTTCAGTAGTTATCCATAATTAAATGCAATACAAATAGCAGATCTACATACGTTGATTCACAGTATGAAATAATTCTTTATCAGTGACAGTCGTTAAGTACTATAGTAATGATGACAATGTTATCCCGTTTCTTTACTTTTCACGCTTCTCTGTCTTTCTCGAACTCGAGTATGAGCGTTCTTGGTTTGTGTGTCACGTCACTTTTTTATCTTTCATTTCTCTAATGTAACTCCAGTCCATTTTACTCGGTTTAATGGGTTTAGTGAAGTTTTGCGCTATTGTGAACCAACTATGGTCAATCCCTACTCAAATTTCAGTAATGATAGCCTTGACTGACCTGTGGCCAAATAATGACTCGTTATAATTCGGCTATCAAACAGACTTGTAGTACATGCACCCAAATATTAACTGATCTTAATAAGCATCGTTCCAATTATGAGATTATTAGCTCGGGCGAGATGCAAAAACGTATTCAGCGTTGTCGGAACTACTCGTTACCAGAATGGGCTGGAGAAACCTTATTTTTGTTTTTAACTTTAAGACTTTGTGAACGGAATAGGAAATATTATTGATGATCATGTACTTCCCTTGTCTCTCAAGTTAAAATCCAAATGGATATGAATGTAATTGTAAATATTAATCTTTTATTTGTTTTGCAAGATAGAATTATATTGGTCTGTTTGAGTGAGATTGTCACTCTTACTTTTCCCTTTTTATATATATATTTTTGATCATATAGTTATCTACGATGCTGATTACCCTCAAGACTGAGTGAGAAAGCTATTTGCTTGTTAAAATGATTAAGGAACGGCATACTACCAAATCTAGAACAGATAAGCTGGTGTTTCAAATTTTAGTGGAGGGTGTGTTATGTAATGCTGTTGTGTGGTTGCAATTCCTCACTTGAATTAATGACAGTTTTCTGCAGCTTTCTGCTATTTAGGAAGCTGTGATTGAAGAAGTGCTTGAGAAGGTTTTGGCAGGCCATCGTTTTACACCAGCAAGGCTGCCAGCTCTGATGGTTTCACTGACTCTTTTGTGCGTGGAGAAAAATCAAAGGTCTGATACGAACGAGTACTGGAACTTCGACTGCTTGTGCGGAAAGAAGTCAATGAAGCGCCCTCAATTTCTTGTTATAACAGACATTCTGAGAGATTGTCTAGGTATTCTAATATTTTTTTCGAAACGATTGTGTCTACGTGCCATATTTGAGATTGTCAATTTTCCATTGCTTGTGACTTGTGGTAGCATATATGTATAAGAAATTGTTTTTTTAGCGAATGTGAATAACTTCTCAATATAAGAATAATAAGCAAACTTGTCGTATTCGATTATTTTCCTCGACTCGTTTTTCTGTAACTGTGGCTGACGGCTTGCATTCATCTAAGATATCCTCATAATGGAGCAAACGATGGCGCTTTCGACTGAGGGATCAAGTGCATAGAAACTAAGATTATTAAAGGCACCGTGTGATGTCTGAGTGACTCCTACGACTGCAAGACCCATGCCGCCTCGTTCTTTGATGAACACATAATGTCCAATAGTCTGTGAAGAATAATTAATTAGAAAAAATAAACTTACTGGTGAGTTAATCATTTCAAACATAAATACATCGCAATATGAATACTCGGGATGTATAGACGAAAACACGACATTTGGCAGACTTAGGAAGCGAGAATTATTATTGACTCTTATAAATAGAAAACCTAGTCAAGACTAAACACATGTGTTTTAACATGTTGCTGGAACCTTGCGATATCTACTTTAGGTAATTGCGAGACTTATCTTCATCTACGAGACTCGAGTACTTCTAACAATCATTGTATTGCCGGCCATGATCGATGGCCGGCTATTCATTACGACAGGACCGACACTGACGATACCGGCAGAATCTCAGCAGGACACCAGCGCGCTCGGTGTGTTGCTGTGGTGAAGTGAGTGGAGTTGCGCCAGGCAGTTCCCCTCGGCCGCCAGATGTCGTGTAGGGGTGGCCGGGCATTGTTAGGTGTTCCCCCGCTTGCCCTCTTACGTTATTATGGCTCCATCTCCTCTTCTCGATGTGTGAGCTAACCCTCAGGCGGTCCTTCCCTGCCATCTGACGTCAGTCTTCAAATTTTTCTCGTATACAAACTCATGTTATTCATTCCTAGGTTATAACCATTCATTCAAATTTACTGCTTAAAAGAGAATCCGTCATTCAAAATCAAAGATTTTTAAAACCCTCCATCAAGTCACTTGTGTACCCAAATTTCTAAATGAAAGAGTAGAAACGCGTGCCTGTCTCTCCCTCGCCCAGCTGTTGTCACGCTCTTTAGGTTCTCTTGTTAAAAGCTCTTTAGGGATAGACGCTATCGGGTGACTTTTAGCAGTAACTACAACTGGTGCCAAAGCCATTGTGCCGACACAGCTGTTCGCTTTGTCCATTTCTCTTTGGTAAATGCGTTAGAAGTAATTTAGAAGCCGTCTTACGACCTGTGTTATGAGAAAGTCTCGTTTATTGAACTTCATTAGAGACTTCGTAAGCAGCAGCGGCCGATTTTAAAATCATTGAAGTAATTTCCTATGACGGTGATTTATTTTCTCGAGTAATGTAATTCGACTTGATATTAGCAATGCGATTTAAATAAAATCGTTTGACACTAATTAAATGAAATGAGTTGTGTGTGACTATATTAACAAGATTTTCGTCATCTTCTTTTATAACACTTGATATCTTTTCAAATACTTGTTCAAAAACCTAATATCTTGAAATCAAAAACAGAGAAGAATATGGGGATAAAATTTTCAGTTTTTAGCAATAAAAAGAGAAAAACCTACATTCACAATGTGAAATTTAATCATAAAATGTTTTTCTTTTCTTACCATCAAATTTCTTACCAACGAAGTCCAAAAATGTTTTCACTTCAGCCAACGCAGGTAGGAAATTGAAAAAAGACTGTCAGAGAGTGAAAATAATGATTCATAAATGGGCTAGCCCATTTCATTGATATGTTTCATTTTTTTCAATTGCTTTATAGAACATTTTTAGAACCTGTTTTCCAGAGTACTCGAACATTATTCAGTAGCTTATAGTGTAATCCTGAAATTCCAGGAAGAAACTTTATATGACATTTGGAATTATAACTAACGGCTAAGCATTGCTTCGAATTTAGCATTCGATACCATAGCATTTGTTTTCATCGAACAAGATCAGAAAACGCTTAGAAGTCTCTGGTATATAAAAACGCCTTAAAATCATGAAACAAGGGTTTTTTCCTTCAATAATTGCTGCTGGATGGTCACGAACCTTTTACTCATGCTATGTTTTCACCAGTTGCCCCGACAGACACACACTACATTGTTCAATAAAGGATGAAGCCATAAGAACCCTCGCAAAGGCACCCTCTGTGTTTATCACGGTTCTAATAAGCTTTGTATTTACTATTGAGATTATCGCCTTGGTGCACCATGTGTCCGACCTCCAGGCGTATATCGTGAACAGCATCTGACCGTCCGGCTTAGCGGAACGCGAGGGGTGACAATCCGCAGATGATACTTGCGGATTGAACGTTACGGCAGCCGATCGGGCGGAAAAAACACTTGGTACTAACCGTGGGAGATTGGGACACACTTGTCATGATACTAATAATGGATATTTATGACTCATTGGCCTATATATAATGACACACATGTTGATTATGTACGAAAACCTCTATATACGCAAGAATGTTTTCAGTGAATTGAGATCGAATTGTTTTATTATTTAGTTCGGTAGTCTAAGAATTGCTAAGGGAATTAATTTCACACCATAAAACACTTGATTCTTCCTGTATGCTGGCGGTATTGTAATCTTTTTAATCGTACTTGAATGCTCGGTAGTGGTACATATTTTAAAATTTACAGTCACATATTTTACATAACTACCTTTTTATTGATAAACCTTCTCCCACAGGTTTTCTATTTTTGGAACCACTGGTCTTTAAACTTAAAATATAATATTTTCCTCTCAACTGAATACAGTGTCACAACGAAACATTTTCCAGAGCTTATTCATGCAATACGAGTACATCCATCCCCAGCATTCAAATTCATTGGCTTGATTCATCCCTGGTCGTTAACACATTCATTGCGGTTGCCTAGCCATTGCAAATCTTTACTTTGTACATACAATCACTAGAAAGCTTTGAAAAAATTACAGAACCTAACCTGAGTGACCCATCGGTGGGTCATACCGCAATGTATGTGTTAAACTCAAATCCTGCATTCATTTCCTTCCACAAGATGGGAATAAAAAACATTCCCTTTTCATGAGCACGTCCGACCTCGCTTTAAAAAGACCTGCTCTTCTCACCATACGGCCTCGACTCCGAACTGTTTTCTTTATATGTAGTTACAAGCTATAATATTATGACAAAATTCTACACCGAACTGTTCTTGCTGTCTATATGGCTATTGAGACATTAGAAGTTGAGATTATTTTGAAGATAGGTAAAAAACACAAGAAAACTCTTCGATGTTCGAGAAATAACGATGACCAAGGCACGGTATTTGTTTCATAAAAAAAGAAATTCTACAGATTACACAAATCAATAGACGAAAGAGCTTACATCAGTATTCATATCATAAATTGGGAGTTCACAGTTTGAAGGCTTAGTAGATGCATAAAATATTTTCTTCGGCAGAAAAATCAGATGAATCATGAATAACTCTTGGTTGTCTTTATGATGCAGGTATCAGGTCGTGAATCTTCTGAGAATTCGTTGTAGTTTATGAAAGTAAAACAATTTAGGTACTTCAACAAATATTTTGTACCTAACATGACGATAATACAACACAAACTACAAATCTATAAGGTTACATTAGGCAGAAATTTACAAACTTTGTAACAATCTACTTCTCTGTTGTCGAAAATTATTGTCGATGCTGACGAAAAGCATGCAATCACTTACTTTAAACCAGATATTTAAGATACAGAACGCACAGGCGTTGCACTTCGGAAATACGTGATTGAATTCAGCCAGGTCTGTTGCGTGGAGCTGCAGAGGTTGTTACAGGCGCACCGGCGTGTCATGTGGAGCACATATGGGCAACGCTGCTTTGTAATCACGGCACAAACTTGCACGGTCGAGTACGCTGAGGGCTGAAATTAAAAGACCGAGTGAACCCCAGTCCATTTAATTATGAGCTTAAAGAAGATTTTAGACTTAATGATCTTCGAAATAGCTACATTCATTCACTATAATTTGCCAAAAAGTTTTGCTTGCATGTATCCTTTTTTCTGTTTGAAGTCGAAAAATTATTCCGTTTTACACTTTTGGCTATAAAGTTCGGTGTACTTTTCCCGTAATCATGTGTACGTCTACACACATTAATTGAGCTACGCACGTGATATTTTCCCAAATTCATTTCAAATTTTGAAAGTATGATTTCATTTACGCCTTCGATTATCTTTAAATTACCTAATAAATTAAATGAGCATCCAGTGAGTTTCCTCGGATTACCTAATAAATTTAATGAGTTTTTTCAGTCTCAGAAACATTCATAAAATTTTATATCCTGGGTGATGTTCAGTGGGATCTGAAATGAGAAAAATCTAAACTAACTTTAAAATTTATCCATAAATGCATTTCATTTTAAAGAAACGTGATGCTCATGCGAATGGATTTATTCATCTTACAGACTGTATCCTCAATTCTTCACGAAACGCGAATGAAATTGCGCTTTCACAAGCATAATAAATGTTTTAAATACTGGTTTTCCAGTCTTATTCCTGAGTTCTAGTGCATCCATTTTACTTTGGACGTAGGGAAAAACTCTTTTACTTTTTTCCTTTCCTTTTTTGAGCAATTCGAGCGAAACCCAAACTTTAACAAGAATCTGAGGTGCGGTGCAGTAGCTTGAGTTCAGACTGGTGGGCTGAGTGTCACTACGCTTGCCAGAAGCCTATTTGGAGCTTTTTTGGAGGGCTGCAGTTCTACCAAACCATTTGAGTAATACTCGAAATTCAACGCCTTAACTTTACATCTAAAATTTCATCTGAGCATTAAGCAATAAAAGCTGTCCCTTTCGATGATTTCAACGAAGACGATAGGGCTCCAGTGCATTCCCATCAGTTTATGTTTATGGTAAATAATGACTTCTGAATTTGCAGATATTTTCTGGTTGGTATAATACGGGCTTATCGGTTAACATTTATGTGACGAGAAATGACAATGAACTTCACGTAAATAAAAATAAAAAGATATGAAACTTCACGATTTTTTTTCAGGTGTATTTGCTGAAAGTCATTTGCCATTATTACATAATTTGAAACTCAGTATTTTGTTAACACTGATGAAGTGTAATTACCACATATCTGTTAATATTTAGTTCTAAAATTTCGTGCTCTCTGTTTTAATAACATTGGAAGGGAATCTAAACCTGCGTATTTTTATGCAGTAGTTAAACCCTAATCTCATCTGATACATATGTTACTCATTGGTTTGAAATGGAATGGCTTTTTGAATGTCTTGACTCTTCTAAAGACTTTCTTATCAAGATAACTGACACCTAGTGGCTAGATAATTTAATCTCAAAGATTCTGTGTAATATTTTGGCAAGATATCAATTATGTAGAGAAAAACATAACTGCACACATTTAATAACTACTTTTCACTTCTGTATCAAATTACTATTTTGTTAATATGGAGACTTTTGTATTTTCAATCAATTTAATAAACATGTGTGTGTTTTGTAGAAAAAGTGTTCTTTCTTGCAAGACTGGTATACTCCCTCTCGTCATTTCAATTTAATTACTATCTCCCATGCTATATTATAACCAGAAGATAATGTGACAATTCTTCACTTCGAAGCGCTTGTGTAGTTGGTAATATATATAAATGATTTGAAACCTTTTCCATTTAGAAACGTATCCCAGAAATGAATGACGATGTACGGCTTTTGTATTTTGTGCATGATATGAAATAAAACGTTACAATTAAATAAACACGACAGTACCCGTAGCAAAATTTACTAACCAAGCCTAACTAATTTAGAGCTCGATTTTAACCTAATTATTACCTTAATTCTAACCTGATCCATAACCCTTACCACACTCTGAAGCGAAATGCTTTCAAAGATTGCTACTTCGTTTGCTTTTTCGCTTAAATGAATCGATGGGTTTTGGTCCACAACAAAGCTGAAAATAAAACCTTCTTGAAATTGTTTGGCTTAAAAATATGCTAATATACAGAACTATTCACCGCCCAAGGGAAGCTTTATGCAATTACAAGTTCTTTGCGTGAATTGTCATTTATATTTCAATAGAATTAGGTTGCAATTTTTCTAAACTAGTGAGTAGACTACAATAAATAAGCAGTATAACCTATGCCAAAGCCAATCTCATATCTAACATTTTTTTCACTCAAAATCAATTTAAAAGAAAACCTTCTGAGCTTCATGAACAACAAATGTTGAGAAAAATTTGGAAAAACATAGTTTGATTTTACTTCCTGCCTCCCGGTCCTGTTCAAGGATTTTTTTGAGAGTATTTTGTGCACCGCTCGATTTCTGTCTCCGATATCAGTCAAAAGCTGTTGTTTATCATTGACACATTGTTTATCATTGTTCTTGTAATTTCCTAAGAAATTTTACGTCAACCCTAACTATTGAAGAAACGTATAATGCTTCTCTCACTCAGAACTTTAAATGAAAACCACAGGTAATTGGACTGATACATTTGAGCTAAGTAAAATTTTTTGAATGAACAAAGACGTTCGTTAGAACTACATGCTCCATCATTCAATGCCTTACTGGCGATTTCTAAATCCTGAAAATCTAAGTCCAAAATTTTTAAGGATTGGAAGTTCTTCTCGTGATTAGAGATGTTGTTGGTTCTCAAGTTCTAAATAAACTAGAGGGCTTCTGCAGCCAGGGCT
This sequence comes from Trinorchestia longiramus, assembly GCA_006783055.1. Taxonomy (NCBI): domain Eukaryota; kingdom Metazoa; phylum Arthropoda; class Malacostraca; order Amphipoda; family Talitridae; genus Trinorchestia; species Trinorchestia longiramus. Next base: position 36,505 of record VCRD01002636.1, read on the forward strand.
CCCCAGAGCTACCATGCAATATAGCGCTCTGAAAATTATGACTTCCGGAACGAGAGTCTGACTTATAGCCAAAAAAATCTTACGTACATCAAGCTCTGCACAAATTAAATGGACGCGCAAGATTCCGAAGAGAAATTTTCTCTTGAATTGAGACTTCAGCATTCATATCTGGAGGGCAGTTTCGTTCAAGTATTGACTCAGCTATTTCAGGTGTATAAGAGGAACTCATGATCTGTTTTGCGTATGATTCTCGCAAGAAGTAAACCTGTAAGCTGCGTCCCAGTCTAGTTTTCATAAGAAATTTATGCCCATCGATTCAATTAGATTAGCGCAGAGAATAATGCAGCATATACTTCTTTCTTTTACAAATGTTAACGTTATGATCAATATTTTTTCCTATTAAAATGCATTTTAGTGCACGATGAGAAACTTATTGTGAGATTTACCTCCGCAGGAGAGTAATGTACTTGTGTTAAGTGACGAAAAAAACAGAACATAATTATACTGATGACAGTTTTATGTACCACGAGGAAACTCGTATGATAATACACCCGGACTATTTTCAGTCGGCCAGAGAGTATAGTTTCTTTAACTTGAGTGGATTTAGATTTGGGTTTAGCATCTACGATAGTTTGATTTGTTTTTTCCTCTCTCGCCTTGCAGTGCACAAAGTCCTTCGTGTAAAAACAGAGTGCTTAAGTAAAGCTTATCAGAAATCCATGTGTGAATCAAAATTTCCAGCTATTTAATTTTCGTCTATTTCATCGAATGTCGGATCCCACCCAGCAAATTCACGAGGCGTCTTAACCCTTATGTGCACTTCGTTAATCGTTCGGTTTGGGTAAGTATTTAATAATGATATTAGGTGCATTAAAAGCATGTTTAATGACTTGGTAATTACATACAAACATTCGTTTGGATCGTTAATGATACAGTGTACATTTAACGGTTAAACATGCCTATTTCAGCTCTCTAGGCTATAAAGTTAGTTTTTCATCGTTTTAGGTAGCCTTCTATAACCTACGACTAGTACGGATCAGCATTTTTATTAGTACATTGTTGTTCAATTTTGTTGATTTAACTATCCAATTGCAATATGTAAACTGACTTGCGCGAACTGATATGGTCTGTGGTATCACTGCAGTGAGAAGATATGTCAAGCGATGGTGTGGTACTTGTCTCAATTGACAATTTGAACCCGATTCTAGCTTTTAACAAAATTTTCTCTTTTATTCCTCTATTAAATATTTTGATGCAATCAAGTATTTGCAGACGACCTCAATTTTTATTAAATGGACTTGCAAATTCTAGCACTGACACAATTCAGTTTGGTTGTTTTGCAGTCTTCTGCAGTTTATTGGTAATGACATTAAAATGAGTTTCATCGAGACTGTTCGTTACTTATGACTGTGATAAAACTTATGTCCTTTTCACAGACTAAATTCATTTTTTGTATACAATTCATGACAGGATTTTAATTTTTCTAATTGGTCTCGAGTACGAATCCAATTTCGGTATCCTCTTTATTTGAAAACTCGGAAATGCATGACTTGCGTCTTCAAAATTATTGCCTCTTGCATATACTTTCTGTTCTTATAATATACAATGGGTTGCAAAAGTATTTAGTACTTCATGTTTTTTATTTTACCGCCCAAAAAGTGATGGTTGGTTTCAAATGAAATTTTTTATGTACATACATTCTAAAAAAATTATCAACCAATACACACACAAAAAAACTGAAAAACATTGTTCCCAAAATTTTTTATTATTAATATAATGAAATCAACGCATGCAAAAGTATTTGGTACGTTGATGTAATATTTGGTTGCATAGCTTATATTTTTTCCAAAACTGGCTTAACTCGTCTTCTGTAACCTTAAACAAGCTTTTTGAATGAAATTGGTTAAATTTTAATTCATTCTTCTTTACACATCTTCTTCGATTCTTCGATATTTTTAGGATTTCTTGCATGCATCTGAAACTTCAATTGTTTCCGTAGATTTTCTATATGATTCAGATCTGGAGATTGACTACGCCATTGCACGATATCAATGTTATTATCTCTGAACCATTTTTGCGTTTTTTTGGCAGTGTGTTTTAGGTAATTGTCCTGTTGAAACATGAAATCACGGCCATGTTGAAGCAATACCAAAATTCTCAGAAGTTGATTAGACAAAATGTCTTTATAATTTGACGATTCGTTCTTCCCTCAAATAGTTTTATTTCCCCGAGTTCATTATACGAAAATCAACCCTAAATCATCACGCTTCCACCGCCATATTTGACTGTAGGTATAGTGTTTTGTGGCTCGTATTCAGTACGATTTTTGTCCCTTAAACAGGTACACATGTTCTTTCCAAAAAGTTCTATTTTTATTTCATCCGACCAGATTACTTTTTTCAAAAGTCCTCGGATTCATTTTCATAATTATTTGCAAGTTTGATCCGATTTTTCATATGTATGCATTCCAATAACGGAGTCTTTCTTGGTGACCTCCAATTTAGTCCTGTACGGCGTAACGATCTCTTAATTGTATCCTTACTTAATTAAATTCCGTCGTTCTTAAGGTCATTTTGAATTTCGTTACGAGTCAAAAAGAGGTTTTTCATGACACTTCGGACAATAGATCGTGAAGCAGTCTCGGTTAGTTTACATGGTCGACCACTTCGTTGGATGTTCGTCAAGTTCCACAATATTTTCACTTTCTAACAATAGCTGTAACGATACTTAGAACCAAATTAAGATCTTGAGCAATCCGACACTATCGCATGCCTTTTCTGTGGCGCTCAGTGATCATTTTTTGGACATCGTCTAACAATTCTTTAGTTGTCAACCTTTTCAAAGTTTAGCACTGCTACACGCTATCACCGCAGTCAACAATGGACGGTAGACAAACGTGTAATGCTCTGATTGAATAAAATATAAATTCATATCAATATAAAAGAACATAGGCGTAAATTCTTGCTTAATCATGATAATTGTATATTGTACTAAATGCATTTAAATGGGTTGATGTCATAATATTGTTAATAACATTTTTGAGAACTAACAATTTCCTTCTGTGCATTGGTTGATAATGTTCGTTAGAATGTTCGTACAAAATTCCATTTGAAACGATTATTTTTCGTGAAAAAATTAAAAAAAAACACAATGTACCTGATACTTTTGCAACCCACTGTAGGTTCCAGTCATTGAAGAACTGTGGTCGAATAGTTTGCTATTCATAACACTTGATAAACACGAGAAAGCACACTCGACGCCATGCTATATGGACCTTGTCTCCTTGTGCGAAAGTTTTCCTCACCCGTGTCGCGCTCTCGCTTGAACCAGCTGAAATTTCACGAGCAATGAATTGTGAATACGTATTCGTCTCGTAAAGCAGTGATTCAATTGAAGAAAAATTAGTTACAAGTTTCCATTATGTATCTTTCTATGGTGCATTACTGCTACTATTACTATGTGATAGTGATGTGTATCTGCAGAGTAACAATGATGGTTTTTTCAGTGCAAGATTTTGCATCGTGAACGTCATGTCTGTCACTGCCAATAGTATGGAAAAAGGGAAATAATTGAGGATGAATATACGACGGAATGTTCCACATCTGAGAAACACTACTGAGTGCAACACTGACAATCTCCTTTCACTTCCCTTTGCTTCTCACCTCCCTCTCGTGTGTTCCCCTCTGTGTTTCCTCCACTCGATCATCAGAACTGTCACGGCCTCTTACTTACTGATCAGCTTAACTTTTCTGTCCCCCGCCCAATACCCCGCTTCCCCCACACATTAAATCAAGGCTTTCCCTCCGCTCCTCTTCACCCCTCTCTTTCCTCCCTCTCTTTCCTCAACTGCCACTCAAAGAGATCTTCGTTTTAATTTCTTTGAAGCATTTTTCGTGTTCTTGTGTCTGCAGCGAAAGAATGTTCGTGTGGAGCGGAGATTTTGGGATGGTCCTGGCGGGAAGGAAGTGATTTCGACGTTGCCGACCAAATCCTACCGTTTCATTTTTTCCAATCAAAATAATTTTTGAAAGTATTGTGACACAAGATAGTTAAGTACAAGAACGCATGAAGTTAGACTATAGTTCTCCGTACATATATATATGAATTTAATTCAAGATCAAAAATTAAATTGAGCTTTAATCTATGCTGATTTAACATACCCTACTGTAATATTTTATTTTGACTATACCTTAATCTATTTATGGACCTAAATTTACAAATCTAATTTAGTGTTATAGCGTGTCACGAAATATAAAGCAGGTATCTGACAGAGTCTTCAGATTCGCACGGGTCGATGCCAGGAAATTCTGATTCATTCACCATCCCTCGCATTGTAAGGTCAATTTAGACTTACTTGTGACAATTCATCTGGCTGCAGAAAGTAAACTTGAACAGTTGCCATGTTCTTGAACTTGCTACTACATGCAACGTAACTCTTAGACATTTATTTAATGGAACTATTCTTCTATATTGTAACAGATTTGTCAGTCTCGTCACACTAAGCGTTTTTTTGTCGTTCTGTGTAAATACTACAAGTACACGCGTTGTGACGAAAAAAAGATTATAATAGAATGAATATATTGTATTGCTTCACATTGAGCAGAGTTTTAATATTTTGTGCGCGTCACACAAACCACAGCTGCGTGCACGAGGCTTGTCACTATCAGCTTTGCCATAACGAGGTTCCTATTAATGCCACGACAGATGGCGCTCTTCCCACAGACTCCTGAGCACATTAATTGATTGGGCGAATTGTTCAGATTGAATGCAACCAGGGGAGCTCAAATTTCTCCTCATTTCATTATTCAGAATTTCGGGGCACTTTTTTGTCTTTGCTCTGACATGAATTACGCTCACGTGAATGAGGACGAATGGAGAATATAACTTGCTTGTTGTTTTCAAGTTCTGCATTAGTTGAAAAAGGTATTTTTTCTTCCACTTTTGCCTCATGAAAATCAGCTACACGAAACTTGACATTGTGTGTTGTCCAATTATGTGCATTGACATAGAGCTATTTGTTTAGCTTGACCAAAGAGAAAGAAATTATACTTAACTTTCATTTGCATTAGAATTTTATTTACTCTAATATTTAGATTCCAAAAAAAGATCCTGTCGTTATCGGAAAGCATGAAACGCCTCACTTTTTATCAGAATTTTCAGAAAAGCTCAACTCGGATTTGTTCATTTTTGTTTGGTATTATAACGTCCATATTGTATTATAATTTCCAAATCTTCGAAAAATGTGTACATACTCGCATATATACAAATATATGAACAGCATGTATGTTGTACCAGTTTTGCAGAATTAGGGAATTGATACTCCTGTTTTTATGAAGGATAATGCTCGTTATGGGTTACCTTAAGAATAAAGGAGTAGAGGTTATGGACTGGCCTCCTCAGAGTCCCGACATGAATCCAATAGAAAACCTATAAAGGACTCTAGGACAAAATGTTATGGTGAGAAATCCGACAACAGTTCAAGATTTGTTTCTAAAATTACAACTGGAATGGGTCAAGATTACAGTTGCCTAATGGCAAGGTTTGCTAAAGTCCTGCGTTCGTAGATGCACTGTAGTGATTGAAAACAATGGTAGCAATAGTAAATGTTAAAAAACTATCTGTGATCTGTTTTACAGTCATGTTTAGGCAAAAAAGTTATTATGTTCCTAAATTTTGGGCACTGAGAAAGTAATAAAATGTTAAATAACTACAGGGTGTCTCAAAAAAATGTACTCACACTTCGAATGACGAGATCCTTTATTTATGAACACACAGTGAAATAGAATAGCTTCGAATACAGAAGACAAATGGAATTAAAGAATCATGTTCGCAAATGTTCGAATTGATGACCATTATTGTCCAGACAACGCTGATAACGCACACCAAGGGTGCGTTCCATTTACATTTTTTTGAGACACCCTGTATTATTGTAATGTTTAGGCAACCTGAAAATCGAAAAAATAGTGAGAGTACTGTGTGTCTACACTCAGTGAAAATTAAAAAAATGATTAATTCATATTTTAACACATTTGAAGTTTTGTATTTATTCTTCAATTTTGGACGGCACTGTAGGTTTAGTAAGGCGCTGGTATGTTGGCCCATGGATTGGACTTTCACAGATTCGCGGTTGTAAAGTAGGCTGCCAGATGTTCGTAAAGAAGCACTTGGCTGCAGCTTGTACACGAACGTCGCTCTAACAGCGAGTCTATTTGTATCGTGAATATTGAGCTGTAGGTTTCACTACAACGATTCATATCGTGACAGCGAGCAGATAGTTTTACTATAGCAATTTAGGTCGTCACCCCAAAGTAACAGATTTCACTAATACGATTCATACCGTAGGAGCGAATGGATGGATTTACTGTAAAAATTTATATCGTATGAACTGAGTATCAGGTCTGCTATACATACCTGTAGCTATCTGGTAAAAAACAAAAATGTGCGTGTGACAACAAAGATGTGTTCTTTCATTTAACAAGAGAGGGAAGAAAGAAGAGTTTCGAACCCGAAACTCCTCAAACTACGACAAAACAGAATGCCCGGTGGATGACGTACCCTGTATTC
>VCRD01002636.1:43349-82621 GCA_006783055.1 Trinorchestia longiramus
TCAGAATTTCGGGGCACTTTTTTGTCTTGGCTCTGACATGAATTACGCTCACGTGAATGAGGACGTATGAAGAATATAATTTGCTTGTTGTTTTCAAGTTCGGCATTGGTTGAAAAAGGTATCAATGATTGTTTTAGGTGTGAATTTAAATTCATTGACCTAGCATATTTTTTCTTCCACTTTTGCCTCATGTAAATCAGCTACACGAAACTTGACATTGTGTGTTGTCCAATTATGTGCAATGACATGAAGCTATTTGTTTAGCTTGACCAAAGAGAAAGAAATTATACTTAACTTTCATTTGCATTAGAATTTTATTTACACTAATATTTAGATTTCAAAAAAAGATCCTGCCGTTATTGGAAAGCATGAAACGCCTCACTTTTTATCAGAATTTTCAGAAAAGCTCAACTCGGATTTGTTCATTTTTGTTTGGTATTATAACATCCATATTGTATTATAACTTCCAAATCTTCGAAAAANNNNATATATATATATATATATATGCATGAACAGCATGTTGTACCAGTTTTACAGAATTCAGGAATTGATACCCCTGTTTTTATGAAGGATAATGCTCGTTATGGGTTACCTTAAGAATAAAGGAGTAGAGGTTACGGACTGGCCTCCTCAGAGTCCCGACATGAATCCAATAGAAAACCTATGGAAGACTCTAAGATAAAATGTTATGGCGAGAAATCAGACAACAGTTCAAGATTTGTTTCTAAAATTACAACTGGAATGGGTCAAGATTACAGTTGCCTAATGGCAAGGTTTGCTAAAGTCCTGCGTTCGTAGATGCACTGTAGTGATTGAAAACAATGGTCGCACTAGTAAATGTTAAAAAACTATCTGTGAACTGTTTTACAGTCATGTTTAGGCAAAAAAGTTATTATGTTCCTAAATTTTGGGCACTGAGAAAGTAATAAAATGTTAAATAACTATGATTGTAATATTTAGGCAACCTGAAAATCGAAAAAATAGTTAGAGTACTGTGTCTACACTCAGTGAAAATTAAAAAAATGATTAATTCATATTTTAACACATTTGAAGTTTTGTATTTATTCCTCAATTTTGGACGGCACTGTACGTTTAGTAAGGCGCTGGTATGTTGGCCCACGGATTGGACTTTCAGAGATTCGTGGTTGTCAAGTAGGCTGCCAGATGTTCGTGAACAAGCACTTGGCTGCAGCTTGTACACGGACGTCGCTCTAACAGTGGTCTAGTCTATTTGTATCGTGAATATTGAGCAGTAGGTTTCACTACAACGATTCATATCGCAAATGGTTTTACTATAGCAATTTAGATCGTCACCCCAAAGTAACAGATTTCACTAATACGATTCATACCGTAGGAGCGAATGGATGGATTTACTGTGAAAATTTATATCGTATGAACTGAGTATCAGGTCTGCTATACATACCTGTAGCTATCTGGTAAAAAACAAAAATGTGCGTGTGACAACAAAGATGTGTTCCTTCATTTAACAAGAGAGGGAAGAAAGAAGAGTTTCGAACCCGAAACTCCTCAAACTACGACAAAACAGATTGCCCGGTGGATGACGTACCCTGTATTCTGTAGTGTAGGAAACTTACACGTCTGAAACTTTCTTTTATTTTCGCATGCCGTCAGTTCGGAAGTGGATGATAATTTCTTAAGTCACGCCTGAACAGAGCCTTGGACCTCAGCTGCTCCTCCTCTCCCTCAATCCAGTTCCCAATTATCTGTGCTGATTCGAAAAGAACGACACACTCCCAGTGGGATCCCAGTCTCGCTCTGTAACTTGATCCTTCCGTAATGCTTGTACAGCACAAGGAACATTTGTTTGTGATTTGGACCATTTGATGTTCAAAAAACATGTTGTATCGTATCATTTTTACGGTAGACAGGTGCAGTATATTCCTCACTGTTAAACCATAGATGGACACGAACTTGGTGACTATTTTTGTAAGAGAGTTGAAACACATAGTGCGAGAGTTCCTTAATTGTGATTACACGAAAGAGTTGTACAACTTTTCGCCACGAATGCACAAATCAACTTTTACGAGCGCAGTTAGTAAGATTATTGGAAGTCATTTTATTATAAATATTTAAATCATTGGCACATCGCTAATCTTGAAACCAATTAAACGACAGAATTCAACGTCTTTTCCTTGTTTAATGCTTCTAAAGTTTTGCTAAATTGAAATGTTTTGTAACTTTATGTTTAAGGCTAAAATTCCGTCTTTGTTTTATTTTTGTTGTATGTATACAGTCCTAAGAAGGCTATTTTCACCCCTGTCCTCTGACTTTCAAGCACTTGCCGCTGACCTGCATGCACTAGTAAGAAACGCTCAATGGCACACAGCCATGAGTGGATTCTTCTCTCGGATTCCGGCCTCTCATACGTGTTTTCTACTTATAAGACAATTTTTCTCCAAAGTTTTATTTAGTGCATGGGTAGGATTAAAATCAACAGTAAGAAACGACTGGAATGGCAACCGATTGAATGTCCCTCGATCATGTGATCGTAAAGGAGGACCTTTCTTGTAAAAATATCTTCAATACTGAACATATCGGCGCTCTATTTAGTACGAGTATACAGCTTACTGGCCGTTTTTCAAATTCCATTCTAATCGTCGTTAAGTTAGGTGCTCGATTTCATTTCTATAATTTTCTTAGCTGAATGAACAGGAAAATGTGAATATACGCTCAAAGACTATACCAACAGTTTTCTCGTCGCTTTTTTAACGCACAAATGTTTCAGATTTAAATGAGTATTTATTGCAAAATTAAACGTTGTCATAATCTAAACTATCGAAACTTAAACCATTCGATCTGGTGAAATAAGAAGCTGTGCAGAGAACTGGAATTAGCTTTGTTATGTGTGAAAACACCCCGTATTCACTGGCACAAGGATGAATCACTGCACACAATCTAAAGTGTTAGCAGTACACGGATTATTATAAGCGGTTTCATTTGGATGAATGCGTATGAAGTGTGACTGACTCGCGCTTCCCACCGACGGGGTTTGAGGAATAGCACCTGATCCTCCTGTAGCCTGGGGCTGCGAGGGACTCGTCTTTCTCCCCACTGCTCACCGCATTAATTGCTTCAAAGTCAGCCTCACCTTTGATGCCGTGATTACACGCCGGCGGCGATATACTGTTGCTGCTGCTGCTCCTGTGGTGATGTTAAAGGTGTCGATGCGGATGATAGCCGGGTTGTAGGATGTTTCTGCTGCTGTTGTGGATGAATTTAAAGGTGTCGATGCGGATGATGGCCGGATTGTAGGATGTTTCTGTTGATGTTGTGGATGATTTTAAAGGGGTCGATGCGGATGATGACCGGATTGTAGGATGTTTCTGTTGCTGTTGTGGATGATGTACATCGTGTCGATGCGGATGATAGATTATAAGATATGTCTACTAATTAATCCAATTTCGTTTTGCGTTAATGATTTTTATGAGTGTTCACAATTCAACAAATGGCTTGGTAATTTTAAATCAACAAATGAATGCTAGAAAATCAGTTGGAGATGTAATACCTTTTAATATAATGGCTCGTTCTAAGTACAAATGGATCTATTGTGATGGCTAATGATTCTTCGTCTGCTAAACACTTTTTCAACTATCTTTTTTGAAGTTGCAGCTACAGGGCATCGAAATATTACACGACCTTTAGTTTTATCAAACGTCGCTCTGAAGTTTTCCACGATCATGCCTTCTGAACTGGAATTTAAAGAAAAGACAAATTTCAAATGACTGCTGGTTTTGAACTAACCAAATGCTCTTAATTGCTGTTTTTTGAACTAGCTAAAATAATAATAAAGAAGATGTCTCGTACATACAGCAATTTATTTACGTGATTTGGTTCTCATGACGTATTACTGCTTTCTTAGCATTCCTTGGACACTGTCAGTCATGGGAATGAGAAATTTGACGTATGTACAGGGTATTCAATAATTAATGTTACTACTTTTAAATCTATATTTATTTGATCAAACAAATACAAACAATTTAAAAAGAATAAAATTGTAGTGATGCATGTAATAGTTGGAAATTAACATATTTTATACTACATATATACTCTCCGTCTGAGTCGATAACAAGCAAAATGCGCTTAGAGAATGAGCTGCACGATCCATAAACGACTTCTTGAGTAATTCTGGCCCATTCCATTTGAGTTTTAACTTCAATGCCTCCAAATTTTTGTGTCACTGAAGCGTTACTCCTCGGTATGGACCAGATGCCGTAATTAAAAGAATTCATCTGGCGACGAAGGAGACCATTCCTTCTTCGGAACAAAGTGGAGGACATTGGATGCCAACCTTTCTTGTGTTTTCTTAGCTCCGTATGAGGGTGTCGATTTGAGCTCAAATGTATACTGGCGTTTTTTTTTAAATTATTGCTGGCGCCCAAAGCAACAATGATTCTAGAGCAGGGGTTCCCAACCTCGGGTGCTCTCACCCCCTGAGGGTGCGAGACGATATTCCAGGGGGTGCGAGAAAGGTTCAGGTAAATAATTGGATTTTAGCTATATGTTGGTATTTTTAGTTTATTTTGCAGTGGACTAACTTTGTTTGCATTTTAGAGTTAAGTATCGTTATTTAGTGGCAGTCACATACATAGTTGAAAAGATTCAATCCTACCATAAATTTAACACGTTCAGTAGTCCTTAAACTTTAACACGTTTGTTGCGATGCGACCCACCGGTAAGTCACTTAGGTTAGGTTCTGTAATTTTTTCCAAGTCTTTTAGTGATTATGTGTACAAAGTAAAGATTTGCACCGGCTAGGCAATCGCAACAAACGTGTTAAGACCCAAACTGAACATGTTTGTTACCGGGTTGAAACATGTCCAGGCGTCAGCTGTTCCTCACTCCCTGACAATTTTTGTTGTTGTATTTGAAAAAAGTGGAATTTTCCAAGCATTTGAGAACTAGTCCCTGTGGTATTTAGTACTATTTTTTATTACTTAGTTATTTGTTCCATTTCAATTAAGAGATTAATTTTCTGAGGTTTATTCTAATGCTGATTTATTATATTTTTCAGGGATACATTTGTAATTTCCTTTACAAATTATAATAAAGAATAAAGTAACAATCTTTTTTTGATAAAATATTATTCGAAATTCGCATAATTTATCCTTGAGCAAAAGAAATTTCAAGGGGTGCGAGGTTCGATTGAATTTTCTTTAGGGGTACTGGACGAAAAAAGGTTGGGAACCCCTGCTCTAGAAGAATGTTGTTACAGTAATTTTTTTGTTAATTCTACTCCTTTGTTCCACAAAAACCAATGGACTTATCAGGTTTAAGTGATGGCGGCCTAAACCATCACTTTTGCCGGTCCTCGTTTTTAAGTGACTACCTGGGTGATGATCTCGCCAGTCCCAAATCAAAATCGAACATTTTTTTTACCTAAAAGTTTTGTTGGATATCAAATTTATTTTCCTCACTGAACAAGAGGTTCGCTAGCGTGCCTTCTCGGATACGAGGGAGGAGCTCAGCTCTTGCAAGACGTTTGTCCACAATTTTTGTAGATAACAGCTTTGGATATTTGTAAGGAGAGGTTTTCAAGTTTTTTTGGAGAACTGAGGTCATGGTTCCGACGGATACATTCCCCACTTGTTAGATTACTGAGTGATCTCTTAGAGTTTCTTCTGAGCTTTTCTTTCGTAGATGTTACCAGTTTTGATGTTCTGGCGGTTCAAGGACGACTTTATCCAAACCCATTTGTTGCTTAATTGTCCAGTTTCTTTGAACCGCTTCAGCGTTCTCTAGACGAGTGTTTTGCTCAACCATAAGATTTTAGTGGTGTTCATTGTAAATTCTTCAGCCTTCGACAGTTTTAAAATAAATATTCCTCTGGTTAAATGTTAATCCATTATAATAAATATTATACTTGGAGAGCATAAAATTTCGTTCAACTTCTAAACAAAATTTAACGTTAGGGTAAATAATTATACAGACGTCTGTAATTATACAGACGTGGTGTGTCAGTATAAAAACAACAGCCCTTTACTATCCCACTTCAAGAGTTACAATACGTAGTACTGTTATTTAACAGTAATAAAGATCTCCCAATGAGTTAATCCCAGTACGTTGAGACTTGAACGGTCACATAAACAATTTTAGATAAAGGATGCTTGAGCAGCTATGTCTAAACTTTGGCAAAATTTTCTTCAAGTGCCGTGATCCTTATTTTGAAATTATCTTGAACACTTTGTTTCAAGGTGTATTTTCTTATGAACTACTGCAGTAAACCACCTAATTTGCTCAATCTTTTGTGATGCTTTGGCTGCAACATTCTGGTAGAATTTCCAGATATCGATTGTCCCACTACACAAGACTGAACAGATTTGTGACCCAGGCGCCAGCACGACGCTTCACAAAACTCTAGGGACTTAGCTCGATTGTTTTCATCGGTGACTTCGCAGGGCGTCTTCTGGAATGGACGACCGACCCGCAAATGCGATTGCAAAGACATTTCCAGAGCAATTTTGCTTGAAGATGAACTCGGCTGCTTCGATTTCTCACATGTGACAGCTTTCTTATTTTTCTCTTTTGTGGAATAGGATATCATACTTAAATCATTGTCTCAAGTTTTCCATATTCTGGTCAAAGTACTCGCGACGATGTTATCTAACAAAGGACGCTCTCAATGTTAATCAATATTTTCATTTTCTTTCCTATCCCCAGAATTTTTACGATCACAAAATAGTAAGGTCTAAAATAACTACTTTTCAGAATTTAGAAGCTTCTCTTCAAGGATACATGACGATTTCTCCATTTATTTAAATTATGCGGTGAACTAGTTTTTACTTAATTCACTTCACTATACCACATTATTATTTTCTATTGACCGTAATTTAAATATTTCAGGCTGAGTAAAGATGCAGCAAGCAACAGAAAGCAGTGTATTTTACTCCTTAATATTAATGTATTCACTTTTTGCTTTCATCAATCATGTCTGATGTTCCAGCCTAGTCTGCTGTACGAGCTGTAGCGAGAGTGTGAACAATTCTGTGCGCCTAAAAGTTGGTTGGAAATTGTATGTTACATAAATTGTACTTCATATTTTAGAACGCAACTATTGAGGAAACATAGTGGCTGTAATTGAACTATGAAGTGATGAATTTTGTTTTTCTTTATTAGGTGAACATTTGTGCATAAATTGAATTATTGTTCGTTTTCAAGGGTAGGAAATATTCAGGGCTTACAGAGAAAAATTATACGTCAAGTCGAGAGAAATCTCTTGTTTACTTTGCAATGAATTTGCTTAGGTAGTTTTTTTCATTAAGTTTTCATAGGCCCTATTTATGTTTCTATAATAACTTTGTTCTGACTGAAGATAATGCCACTTTCTGCCGACAATAAATTATTCAACATTTTAGCTCGGCTGATACATCGTTGCTGGTTTAAATCCCTACACACTGTGTTCACGGTTTGACTAGTAATTAGTAAAACATGACTCTTAATTCAAGAAATAAGGAATTACATAATTATCATTTTGTATTCATTGCTGATATCCAAAAAGAACTTTGAACAGAATGTCAATACCAGCCTGACATTTAGGAACACCAAGCATTCAGACATTCAGCAAAAGGTTGCCTTCGTCTCCTGATCTCGTTAGGCACACATTACACAACGCCATGTCGAGCAAGACACGGCACGTTAGCATAGCTCGTTCAAGATAACGCGTTTAGTCACATGGCTTTGTGAGCGCGTTACGGCCTCTGAGATGCGTGAACCTGACGCGTGCTCCGGCGATGACTTCATGATGCGTCTGGTATGTGGTACCGTGGCGAGTTCTGCTCGCTGCTCACTGTGTTCTGCATGCTGCACACTGTGTTCTGCATGCTGCACACTGTGTTCTGCATGCTGCACACTGTGTTCTGCATGCTGCACACTGTGTTCTGCATGCTGCACACTGTGTTCTGCATGCTGCACACTGTGTTCTGCATGCTGCACACTGTGTTCTGCATGCTGCAAACTGTGTTCTGCATGCTGCAAACTGTGTTCTGCATGCTGTACACTGTGTTCTGCATGCTGTACACTGTGTTCTGCATGCTGTACACTGTGTTCTGCATGCTGTACACTGTGTTCAGCATGTTGCACACTGTGTTCTGCATGCTGCACACTGTGTTCTGCATGCTGCACACTGTGTTCTGCATGCTGCACACTGTGTTCTGCATGCTGCACACTGTGTTCTGTATTATGCGCACTGTGTTCTGCATGCTGCACACTGTGTTCTGCATTATGCGCACTATGTATTCTATATTCTGCACACTGTGTGCTCCATATTTTGCATGTAGGTTAGTTTGCTTCGGCGCTTAACACTGCACTACGGTGGTGGATTCGTTATGTTGGCCCAGCTTCGATAAAATGGACAAGCGAAGAGACTTACCCTAGTACAAACCGCTCTAATAATTTTCTATTGCGTAATCTTTAACTTTACATGTGCTCAGCAATTACCAATAAATTTAGGGTCTTTAAACCTTCTGATTATGTCTAGGTAATGTTCAGTCATCATTAACAGTAAGTCGAATGGTACTGGTGCTAAGGACAGGCAAGCCATCACGTTTGTAGATGTCCTTCGGTCCCCCCAAACAACTGCTTTCAGAGCCTACGCCACTAAGGTGACGTAAGCCACACAAACACTCAAGACGAAGTAAACTTACAATACTTGAATGCAGGGCAGAAGTAAAAAAAGCTTCTAAAACGCCTTCCTGACGAACTCGAGGGCCAAGTTCAGACTAGAATCGTAAACAAAAAATACGTCTGATGAGACAAAGCCTTGAGTTTTATATCGCACATGCAGCTCCGATAGCAGGAATGGGATCGCTCAAATTTGCATAACAACGTTAGAGGATTTTTAGGAGCGTTCCTCCCTTCCCTTCCCAGGCTACCGATAGTCTTATTATTATTACTGATGGGCCGGAGAGACGGAAGCGACGAGGAAGACGAGGGGCTCAGGGCTGTGAAACGCACGCATGGGGACGCTTGGTCATGATCTTGGGAGCTCGAGTGCTGTAGCCTCGTGAGAACAAAAGCCCATTGAGCAATTGATATAAAAGCGTATCAACAGACGTATTTACGGTTCCAGAATTCATTCAATTTTTACAATCATTTCCATAAATCTCGATTCTTGTGGTGGGCGGGCAATTTGTAATGGGAACTTGGCTGAAGTCACATGCATAACATCATCCACAATTTTACAATACACTATTTATGTAGCAGTACGTTTACTGGACGCAGACGGACTAATTTCTAGATTACAGATAACTTTATACAAAGATTTTGTGAAGATGGATACAGCTGGTGATAATGAGCTACGTTTTCTCAAAAAAACTTCCTTTATGGAACAAACTTTTAATTGAAACTCGTGTGAGCTAAAGCTTGATGAGTTTCTTATTATTTGTAACTCGTTTACGAAGCTTCACCGCTACTCGTTTCGTTTTTGTAATGGTTCACTTTTGAAGTACATCCCTAGTAGAATCCAAAAAATTTGAGCTTGAATAAGCGGACGATTTTTGCAGAACACTGTTTTCAATCATGACATTCTGTAATTCCTGACATGCAGTGGGAATTCATTTTAACAAAGCAAAGTACCACAGTAAACATCACCTCCTGCCATTACGCGTGCATCAATAACTTAAAATTGTTTATTTATCGTGCGTATATAGCAGTCCCAGAATTACAACTAAATGAAAAACGAGCAAAACAATGGTTATAAAAAGGCAGTCTGTCGCAACTGAAATAATAATTTCTGGGACATGACATTGTGACAATGAGAAATCGTGCCCACAACTCGCAAGTCATGATAGCACTCAGAACAAATTAATTCTCGGTCAATGATAATGCGATCACATTTGCACCCCGTTTCCACTCGATAAATTCAATTGAGAGTTGCTGGCCTATCCGCAGCCGCCGACGTGCGACTTCATTGTGATTCCTACTGCAGCTGGGCGACGAAATCCCAGCACTCCCCAGCAAAGCTCCTCATCCCACGCAAAGCCCGATTGTCCCCACCGATTAAGGCCAATGAATTTTAATGTGTTCTTGATAGCGGTGTTAGCTTCCTGTGCAGGGCGGGGTCTCGACTGCTGCTGCTGCTTTGAAGTTCCGGCGCAAATAACGATCATCGCGCAGGGCGCCACACGAGCGTGTTGAGGCTACGGTCCTTGGTGTAGGCTGCGCCCTTTTGGCAATCATCAGAGACAGCCAGCAAACGACTTGGCTAAGGGTAACTTGTTTATTAACACATCATCATAGTAGTTGTAAGAGATTGTACGACGTTATGTCTTCCTGCTTTGACGATAAGGAGTCTCATTTGACCGGATACGGGCTAATATTGGGCCGGCACAAACTCTGAACCTTTTGCATAAAACTTGGATCGTTTCCGTCGTATTTTTCAAGTGGATCATTAATGATGCTTTCAGATATCTAGTTAGTAAAATCAAATAAGAAAGCTTCGAGCTGTGCTAAGATGGGTTAGTTTACGAAGATCAAGCAAATTTACGAGTAAATAAAGGGGCGATTTCCAAATGCTTCGGCGGAAGTCAAATCCGATATAAAGACAAATCTTTTCAATCTGATGCTTGAACCTAGAACTTGTAAATTTTAAGGTAAATTTTTTCGTCTCATAATTGTTATGTCATGGAGTATGCTTCTAAAACTCTAATCAATAGATTTCGATTTCATTAGTCGTATGATTTATTGATGAAAACTGGAAAATGATACACTCAATTGGTGCCTGCAGTTTATCAACTGCAGGCACCAATGGAATAACTAAGAAATTGTAACCTCATGCGTACTTTTATGTATATTTTATGTATATGTAGCCTTATAACTAATCTAGATTAATTTTATGATACAAATCTCATTCAAATTTCAAACCAGAATTTTGACAATTCATTCTTCAAAAAAGAATGTTAAGAACACATAAATCTCATAAACAGGAATATTGAACTAGATATTAAACTGGAGGAAATAATAACTTCTTGAAGCGCTCAAGAGTATTCGAAATAAATTTCCAATGATTAATCCAACATTCAAAAAGTGCAGCCTCTTAGGTTTTATTAAAATACAAGCACTAACTCTGAACCACACACTTCATTAAGCCTGTGCTTTAACAATCCTGGTCTTAGGGCAGGAATGTCCTAATTGCTGCATTAGTGCAGGCATGTTTTCAAGTACAGTATTTCATGAGGATGTTTTTTAGTGATCTGTCAGGATTTATTGGTCGTGTAGACCCTATTGGTTTGCCAATAAAGTTGATCTTAGGACGGCACACTTTTCCGTCTCTGCTACTGCTGATGTATCTTCCTCTGTCTCTTTTTATGACTGCTATTAATATTGAGTACGGCGATCCGTTATTTTATTGCAGTGGATTTTTTGGAGGGTCTGCGTGAGAAGATCGGCTTTTATGAAGTCATCCATTGACTGTTCTCTGCGCCCTCAAAGGTGACTTTTTGTTAACTCTTGGGTGACTGATGGCTAGTGTCTGTTCTTATTAATACTAATTGAAGCATTTTTGTATTCATATTTCAACTATTTTTGAATCCTGTTTTTTTGATTTAGGCTAAGCGAAGGGCAAAACATGTTATGTGTTGCAACCGTCCTCACGACGTCAGTTCATAATTTCTGTGAGAATTATTACTAAAAGTTCATGACAAGTTACGAGAAAAAGCTGACTTAAGCATTCTAGGTATTTGCATTAATTTATAATTATATTTAAAGGAAGATATGATGTTACGCACCTCGACTTTGCTTGGATAATAACTCTAACATAGTTTTTAATTTACCAAGAAATTGTAACATAGTTCTTGTGCTGAAAATTCCTATTTCATTGCACTTCGGCTAAATTACGCATAAGCTTATAGATTACTTGCAGCGTTCTGCTTTTTCTACATACGATGCGTACATGCATAAGATGTTTGGAAAAATTGCATTTAGCTGAATTGTAACATATATGTAAATTTCTACATAGTTCGGTATAGAAACTTTGCCTCATTTCTTCCTTTCGTCTTGAGTTTTGCTGCACATGTATTGTTTTGATTTATTAGATTAACATAACGTCTGTTAATCAGAAAAGCGTGAAGTTCCTTATGATTTGATGCAAAAAATCGTTAAAAAGTAGGCTGATGAATTTAAAGTCTTGCAGCGCACTATTCATCAATAAAATATTCAATGTGAAACAAAGATGAGGGTGGGAACGTATGAATTGCATTCTGAAATTAGAACGTTTTTATGCTTTAAAATGGAGGGTAGTTGCAAGCAAATCCATGATTTCAAACAATCATTAGATTGTATATATCGATTGAAAAAGACAATTCAATATATTTATCAATTGAAAAAAATTATATCCACCTCTTTTCCCTCCGATTTATCTTCCTTTCTACAGTAATTATTGCTTACGTTGTCTGGGAAAAAGATTGAGATCTAATGGACTCTTTTCCTAGATACCACTTCAAGAAGTAAAGAATTGGCTTGTTTTACCGAGACTTGTTATGGACTGTGTTCCACAAGACTGATAATGTACACCACTGTGCACACAGCAGGATCTTCATCTGCGCGACTGACGGAGAGACGCGTGAGAGGGGCGCTGCGAGACATGACTATCCTATAATAGAGTTTGCTAGACGCTGACAAACGATTTGCCGGAGCTGGCGAGCAGGAGATTTTTACACACGAGGTCCGAAGAAAAAGTGAAAATGAGGCTGTCTTCATGCTCGTGAACATCTTCTGAGTGAACGCTAAAAATCTGCCTCTGGTGTACTTGAAAGTCTGGTTTTATGTAGAAAAGATTTCTTTTACGGAGTGGCATGGTAAGTGTTAAAATATTATATGATGGGTAATATGCATTCACTCAGATGAAAAAAGGAAATAAATATGCAATTAAAGGTATGAAAATATCCGAAAGTGAAAATCCCTTTCAATAGAATAGTAAGAAATTGGAAAATAACTAGCGAAAAGGAACATAATGGTACTCCGGTATGAATTTCTTCTATTATAATAATGAAATCTTATTTTATTGCATGATCGAATGCAAAATGACAGACACAACAGAATTAAGTTTAATATGAGTCATGTGTTGTGATTACCGTGAAAATCTGTAATTTTACTTCTATCTGTTAAATACTAATACTAAATTGAACTATTTGGACACATTAATTGTCTTATAGGAAATTCCACTATTTTTACAAAAGTTACTTGCAGAGAAAAATGACCTAACTTCGTTTGGTTGTGCTAATTTAGAATAAAAAACACTACAAATTGTTTTTATTTTCAATACGATCAATAACTACAATACTGCCCTCAATATCATAACTTCTTAAAATAGGTGCATTATTTGAGCATGTTAAAGTAGTTATATGGTATGTATAAAAAATGCTGAAAGCTGTACATTGCTATTATGGTACAAAAACATCGAAGATCTTTTAGAGCAACTTACGTATGTTGCTTTTTTAGTACAGCTCAGTGGTATTTTCAAAGGAACATCTTCATAGCATCAATTGCTTTTGCAAGTTTCAGTGTTAGGAGTAACGTCTTGTGGGTGTGTTTCGCTTGCGGTGGACCCGTTAAAATGGTTGATGTATCTGTGAATTACCTTTGAAATCATGTGCTGCACCTCATTCAGTTTTGGGGCAACTTAACATTGCATTTGCCCTTCTCAGACGCTGTGACAGTTCCCTTGCGGAAGAATTTCATGACCCACAACTGTAACTATTAGTTAGCAACACAGAGCACTTCTTAACGCGAGAAGCAATCTGCAGCTGAGCCGTTCGTTGTAGAAGGAACTTAAACTCTAGCAATCAGAGTCTTATTTTGCTTTCTTAAGACAACTAATTGTTGGAGGCGTATATTGAAAATATTCACGTAGCTTTAAAATAACACTTTCACTCTTACTCAAGATCATAAATTCACAGTCGCATATACGAGGGAGGATCAAAAAGTTCGCAGAATTTTATAGTAACAACATAGTAAATAATGTAAAACAAGGTTAAGTACTATGTCAGAACATATCACTGAGTGTTTACCTTGCTTCTAATTACTTGCAATCAGTTATGCGCTGACTATTGCACATAATGAAAAACTCCTATTGGAACCATGGAAAATAGCTATTCTGAGATAAAATCGAATATAAAATTTCTGGTGAAACTCGAATGGAAAGAGACGCAGATCATGCAGGCTTTAGGAAAAGTTTACGGTACTACTGCTCAAGAGAAAACTGCAGTCCACGAGTGGATTCACGGATTCAAAGAAGGGAGAGACAACCTTGATGACGATCATTGCAGTGGAAGACCATGAACATCAAAAAATTACCAAAACATTGAGGCTGCTCAAAATTTACCTGAAGAAGATCGATGATTGAAACTGATTGAAGTTAATCAGTTAGCTATATCCCTAGACATTTCATATGGCTCGACATATTGTATTCTGCATGATAATTTGGGACTAAGCAAGCTTTCAGAGCTGCGAGTCCCAAAAGCGTTGCGCCTTGATCAACTGATTCTTCGAAGTAATCTATTTTGAACTAAATTGAAAAAGATGGAGAGCATTTCTTGCCAAAAATCATCACCGAAGATGGCAAGTATGCTGAAAAATAAATTGATGATGGATTATATTCTTTAAAAAATGAATTATTCATGAAAAATTCTGTGAAATTTTTTGTCCCCTTTCGTATTATAAATATGTAAATGAAGCACTAGATAAAGGTTTTTGTAGAGGAAATTCAATTTTTTATTAGATGCATGACTCTGAAAAATACTTAACTAAAGGGGCTGATATAAACTAACTAGAAACTAAATCAATAATGTATACAAACTTTACGACAATCAGTACTTCACCAAATGTTAGCGCTTAATTGTGCCACTACAATGAACATACGTAGACCCTTCAATTATTTTTTATTCATTTGTGTAGTCCCATATTCTTTATTTGAAATGTTCTATTAAATGCATTCACGAAAATGCTACTCTATGAAAGTTCATGAAGTTGAGTCAAGCAAAATATTCAATGGAGAAACATTGAATCAGTTCATGGTTAGCAGTATTTTAGCCCACAGCTCACACAGTTTGCTTTTCTTCTGGTGGCATATCAGAAGCCGTCTTCTGCAGCACTTCTTCTACTAAATCAAAGAAGACAAAAGAATGTCTCCCTCTCATTCTAAAAATGACAACCTTTGAGACCGAGGGTGATTCCTTAGAACGTTAGCACAAAAAGGGAGAGTTTGAGCCACCAAGGCGCAGAAGATAAGGAGCAATGAAATGCGACCCGGAACTTTGCATATCACTTCTAACGAATGCATCAACTTTTATCGCCAACTAAGACGTGATTCTTGCTGAAGATGCTAGCGTTAGACTCGGTTTATAGCATGATTAAAGAAAGAGGATTTTAAATAGAAAAATCATATTAAACACAATAATTTTCTGTTGGATGTTGGGGTCGTTGTTAAAACTTTGAAGTAAAATCCGAAGAGTATTTGGATTTTTAACTTTAACGTTCAAAGGGACAAATTCGGTAACGAATTAATACGAAAATACAGAAAAACAGTAAATAGAATCTTTTGAAAGGTCATGTCAATTCATTAATTTTGTTGAAAAATTATTTAGCTTAACTAAAATTGCTCCTCGTCTTGGAAATGATAGTTTTCCTGCCATCAAGTTGGAAACAAAGTAAGGTCGTTTTTTCTTGATTATACGAGTATATTTAAAGTTTGAAAAATTACTAAATTACTAATTTATTATCTTGGATATAGTTTTCTTCATTTTTAATGACACTTCTCCATTGTCAAACTCTAGGAGCTTAATGCATCTTCCAAAAGACCTTTGGGCTTTGAAGGGAAAAAAATTGAGATCATCTTTTAGTTGCTCATGATTTTCATCAACTTTATTACTTAAGTGATGTTGCGAAGATGGAGACAGATAACAATCAATCAAAAGGATGGCAATCAGAGGGAGCTAAGTCAAGTGACTTCCCAATTGAAAGTCATATTTTTCTGCTATAAAATTATTGTTGCATGCGGAGTAGCATTGCCATGCTTAAGCACAACACATTTTCTATTGAACAATTCATGTGTTTTTTTTAACAAGCAAAGCAGTCGTTAAACCTTCAATTTGTAAGCAGTATTTTGGTGCTATAACTGTTTGATTGCGGTCTAATAGCGCATAGTGAACCAGTCCGCTCATATCCCACTATAAACAGAGCATAATCTTCCTTGTGTGCAGTCTTTGCTTTGGAACTGACCGTGGACTTTGATTTCCACTCAACCACTGTCCTTCGCGTTGAGTATTGTTATAAGGAACCCATTTCTCGTCCCCAGTATCAATTCTTTAAAGAATTTATCCCACGGTTCATTGAAAGCAAAGCAGTGCAGATAGTCAATCTTTGTTTTCGGTGGGCACTATTCGAATTACAGGGAACCCATTGCCCCAGTATTGAGACCCTCTGCAGTACGAGTACATGCTGGAAATAATGCTAGCTTGAGTTGTATAGAACAGTTGAGCCAATTCTCTACTGGTGGACTTCGGATTGACCGCTACTGTATCTTCAAAGGTATCTTTATCAGTTGATTTTGATTTTCCTGAACGTGGACTATCCTTGAGATGAAAATTCTTCTAATAGACAAAACTGATGTTTCTGGCAGCTTGTGCGGTTGATGTGCCTTTCTTGTATTTATAGAGCATGCATTGTTTTAGATATTATTTATCAACATCTATTTCTTGAGGGTTGAAACTAAGATTTCACGTCAGAATTTAAATTCCACTTAAACTAGTGATTGAGGTCTCATAGGACTATTAGAAACACCAGTAAAAAACTAGATCTTTTCAACCTTATAGTTACGTACAGAGATAGATTATTGAGAGCAGTAAAGCTTCTCTGCGAAGAATTAGTAACAAAATATTAATTACTGAGCCTAGATACTGGTGTGGTTTCATGAAAGCGCTTTAACTTAATCGAACCAGAATATTTTATAAATTTTTCAACGTCCCATAAGGTAAGTTCTACAACCCGTATAAGTAAATGAAGTTTGTAGGTTTATTTTTAAAATAAAAATAGAAATTATTGCAAGTGCATGATAAATTTTATAAAAATGCTGTCTGAAGTTACTAAAAAATACAGAATGCTTAACAATTGTTAGCTAATGACTAAACAAACTACAAACTAAACATGGCTTTATTCAATAATTATAATTAATGTTACAACTTGTAGGGTATTTTTCGTTAAACAAACAAATCAATACAAATGCTACAACAACAAAATAGTTGTCATGTATGTAATAATTGAAAAATAACACATTCTATGCAATATGCCCTTTGTCCACGTCGATAAGAAGCTGAAATGCTTAGAAAATGACCTGCACAAGTCACAAATTACGATTTGAGGGATTTTCACTCATTCCATTTTGAGCTCTGTCTTAAGTGCCTCTAAATTTTGGTGATGTGTCGCAAAAACCTTACTCTCCAGTATAGACTGGCCATTCCTTCCTCGAGATCAAGTGAAGAACATAGGATACCAACTACTCTTCTATTTTCTTACCTTCATGTGGTACGCTGAGTCTCGCTGAAATGACCACTGCGAATTTGAAATGATTTTCAGCCTAAGCCAACAATTACTATGCAAAAATGTTGTTGCGACAATTTTCTTGATTAATTTTAATCCCCCCTTCCACAAAAACCAATGGACTTGTTTCAGTTTTAATGATTGTGGCTCAAATCATCATTGGCGCCGCTTCTTATCTTCGAGTGACTACCTGGGTGTTAATCTCACCAGTCCCAGACCAGAATTGATCATTTTGACCTTCATATTTTTGCTGGACATCAAAATTCTTTTCTTCATTGAATACGAAGTTTGGTAGCATCCCTTCGTGGATACGAGAGAAGGATTTCGGCTCTTACAAGACGTTTATTCGTTTGTTTTAGGTTTGTGAGGAGAGGTTGCCAAGCCTTTGTAGAGAATGGTGGCCACAACTCCGACGGATACATTTCCTTCTTTTACCACATTTCTGAGAGATCTTTTTGAGATTTTTCTGGGCTTTTCTCCGGTAAATTTAACTATTTTTATGGTTGTGGTAGTTCGAGGACGACCTCGTCCAAGCCCATTCTTTATTTGTTTCATTCTTTATTTGTCTATTTGTCTCTTTAAACTGCTTCACCATTCTCCAGACATGTATTCGGATTCTGTTGAGAATTTTTACACCTCATGTAACTCTAAAATGGCTATTCTTCTGTTTAAATTCATTACCATTATAATGAACATAATATTTATAAAACATATGATTTCGTTATACCAGAAATTTGTAAACCAAATGGAATGTTAGGGTAAATAATTGATTTTACATATAATTGTAATGATATTTATTGAACAACCAGTATACCGAGGTCGTTTACCTTCAAAATGGAACTGTATTAGACTATGCCATTGAAAACAATGATTTGCGAGTACTCTTGACAAATGCAAAACAAGACACAGATATCAAAATATAGTCTGTTTAAACAGTGCACTTAACGCGGCTGTACTCAACTGCTACAACTTCACTTGAAGTTTTATGGAATTTTTCTTCCAGGTAACTGACAATTGTTCAAAAAAATGCAGAACTTTTTTCAAAAACTACTAAAAATAAATAGAAAGAGAATAGAATTCAAACTTTGTCCTTGTATCATATGATTTTATTGCCTCAGATGCCGCTGTTCGTATAGGCTAAACATCAACCAAACGATTCTTTGAACCAGTAGCTTTACAGACCTCTGTTTAGAAACGTAGAGATCGATTCAAATTCGATATAGGTAGTATTGCATACATACATAAAATATTTGTTAGGACTCGAGGTACTGAATTAGTTTGCTATGGAAGAATTTTAGAGTTTGTGCAATGATTCGAAATCAAAGTTTTCACGTAGTGGGACGCTTCTAAATTATTGCTAAGAGACGTTGTTGTCACACTGCAGTGGCTGTGTAGCACAGCATCACAGTACCTCTGAGAGATGTTGTAGTCACACTGCAGTGGTTGTGTAGCACAGCATCACAGTACCTCTGAGAGATGTTGTCACACTGCAGTGGTTGTGTAGCACAGCATCACAGTACCTCTGAGAGATGTTGTTACGCTGCAGTGGTTGTGTAGCACAGCATCACAGTACCTCTGAGAGATGTTGTTGTCACACTGCAGTGGTTGTGTAGTACAGCATCACTATGGGGTCACGTGTGAGTAACTTCATTAATATACAAATAACTATAAAAACACTTTGGTATCCAGAAAATTTAGAAAAATTTCATATTGTACTTTCGTTCCTTACTAATGAATTACACTGATACAAATGATTTTTGCCGAATTTAAACTTATGTTCTTAAAATTTTAAGTTAGAAAACTAATTTTTTTATACTGAACTACTTCGTTTAGCTGAAACTTTCTATTGAACTTAGGCATAGATGAGGTAACGAACAGAAGTAAGAGCTTTAAGAAAATGAATCCATTCACAGTTTATACAGCTAAATCTCTACAAAATATAAATCCATTTACAGTTGTTTAAATTCATTGATGTATAGATAAATGACTTGACTGCATCATTCCAAATAAGAAAAAATGACAAAGAAAAAATTTGGATCTGAATGAGCTGTTTATAGACCCGATGCAGAAGAACAATAATGAGAAAAGAGATAAATAAACTCGACTAAACTATCAGCAAATTCATACAACCGATCCATGTATCACTATATTGCCCTTACATGTCTTTGAAATGTTTTATTTTAGTTTTTGGGACTCAACATGGTTTTTAACGTGACTACAGGAACTCTGAATTTTCTAGACAGTTCCAGTCATTCCACTGGCACCAACCAAAAGCTGGGGCGGGCGGTGTGTAGACTAATTTATGCAGATGCAGCCGCAGTTATTCTTTATGGGCGCCCGAACGGCGATCTTGGCCAAGTAGCCGAGAGAGATACGGGGGAAAAGTGATAACAGGAGCTGTTATAAGTGATAAGCAAACCAGTGAGGTATCAGGAACAGTAACGGAAGTTGTGAGATAACAAAGCACGTTTGATCATGAAAAAAGTAAGGTTGCAGGAAGGAAATTTAAAAAATGGTTCGAAAAAAGTTCAATGCAGTTCTAACTGAAACTTTTGATGTTGCAAAGTACTGAAATGGAATGCAGAGCGGAATAAGGTGATTGAAAGTTATCAATACAACTTGTTAAAATTGATTACACAGAGAGACTTTACCAAGTTACAATAAAAAATGTATATACATATTTAGGGATGCTGCGTATGAGAGGCATATATTATATGCAGGCATATCGTTTCGGGGTGGTACATAGCTGAGGCTTAAATCAGGTTATGATCTTAGAATAAAGAATCGGAACATTCTTTATTACTACCGCGTACCTAAACTACAAGTCCTTGTGTAACATAAGCAAACATTTTTCTAGCATACTTATAAAAAATTGTTCAATGGCTTCATAAAAATTCTGCATTCTCAATACAACAAATGAGACAAACGTTGCACATATGACTCTAAAATTGCATAGTGGAGCCAATTAATTTACAGAAAGTTACCCAGCATTCGGAGTTTCAAGAACAGTGTTTTATTTCGATAACAGAATCCGTAAAAACAACTCCCTTGATTATTATAATACTGTTTTCATGTTGGTACAGTATAATATATTGTTTAAACAGTAATTACATTGGAAAATCTGTGAGTACCCATTAGATTAGAATTCTAAAATTCAAATTATCTCATACGTTACAATTTAGGTGTTATCAGCTGCATGGTTTTATAACACTTTTACAGTGTATTTTCCTAGTTGAGTTCTTCCCTTGACTAGGAGACCCTTCGAATCTGAAGCGTCACACCAGTGACTTATGACTAACAGAACTGAGAATCAGTACACGTCCATTGTTCTAACCCAAAACACAAACAGGAAAATTACACTTCAATGTTTATTGATACTAACGAAATGAATTACTCTTATTCATGCAAAATCTAACAACAGAAACTATCATCATTTTAGCAATTTCGAACAGCATAAAATCAGCCCCCCGCACTAGTAGATTGTGGAGTCTCATCACTAAACTGCTCGACCAAAGATGACGGCTCTTGGTCCAGGCCATAGATATTTAAGGGCACCGTTATGTCAATACTTCATCATAACTTTGACTGTTTGGAGCTGATGGAAGCACTCGCGTGGTCCATCTCATGACCTCACATTGTCCGCAGACACTCAACTTAATGGAACACGAAAGTTATGAACACGAAAAGCGTTCTGGCCACCGAGTTTGTAGCTGCTTGTGCCAACATTAAAACAAAATTGTGCTTTATAAATTACATGCAGAAGTTAGCAAAATTTAATAATTTGATTTCAGATTTGAATGAAAGATTATCGTATTTTTAAATGTGTGAGTGAAAAATACTATTTTACTGTTATAACCACCTCAATTATGAGATTCGTATAATATTCCACGCAATAGAATAATGTGCATCATGTATTACTTGCATGATACATTAAATACAGTATATTCAATATATACAATACGTGTCGTATACGTAACGTATAGTGTGGGATTTACTTATCAATCTAAAGAGTGGCCAATTATAAATTTAGAAAGAACTCCCAGTTCTTGCGCCCAGGGAACAACACAAACATGGAACAGGCGTCATTTTGTGCTTTAAGCTTTATGTCACTTGAACCTTCGTTGCCTCCGAAGTCCGAACTTGTTAAGCAATGCTACTGTCGGTAGAACATGTGAAGTGTGTAACATATTATACATAAATGTGATTTATTTAGCATACGTTACTACATTTTATTTCATTTCTGTGGCCAAACCCTAACGTGTCATTCAGATACTTCGTGTGAAAAAAAGTGGCAATTTTCGTTTTGTACAGCATTTCTTTACCCCCTTCGAATTAACGTCTAAGCAAAATTCAATCTAAAATACAGTGTAGTCAATTTAACAATCAAACACACTACCTTAATATTATTACCTTTCCTTGTCTTAATGTCAGAGTACTTCTATACCATATTGGATTGACGTGAGTTGATGTTCAAATATAAGAAATAGAAAAATTATGAGAAAGAATACTGTCTAAGTTTCAGGTTTTTCTCCCATAGTCTAAGTTTATCTCCGGAAAAATTTGTATAGCATATTCACTGATTATATTTAGGTGCCGCAATGTACTCACGAGGAATTGATTTGTATCACAATTTAGCCTAAACTTATATGAACTGAAATTGTTGTCAATTAAACTAGACTGTTCTCCCAACCAGGAAATTTCCACGACTGTACATGTACGCAATGAAGTGAGAATCTTGGGCTCATTTAGATTTGCATCTGTCATATTTTACGGCAAAGAGAAATTACGACCTCAACGAGAGTTATCTCGTCTTGTGGACTTTGATTGATCACTGCCGGGCCTCCAGTTCTTGCAAGCCAACATTTCTGGAGTCCCTGAGCGTATCAGCCACAGCCCACACACTCGCCTCATTACGGCCTCTGAGGCCATAATCCGCACTCAAGTGTTCCCCAGGGATAAAAACAGCTTAACTTCGACCCCATGAATAAATAAAGAGACGCCAGTCCAAAGTCCTGCTCGTAATGTGGAGAGAACTCTGTGTCGAAATAAGCTGTGAGGCGCAGACTTGGGATAGATAGGATCGGCTTTATCTGATTTATTCGCAATGTTTCTAATCAGGTGCCAATGTTTGAACATGAACTGGCTTAAATTTTTGAAAATGTGCTTATAATTCGCACTAGTAGCCAAACTATACCTTTGAAAATTTAACAAGGAGTCGAACAGCTTTTGATGTGACTCTATATAGAGCTTGCAAAAAGAAAATACATAACTGAATACACTGGCGAAGCTGAATCTTTTAAGCACACACGGATGTATATGTACTTTTGTTCTTTTTTTGCTATTACAAGCGCTGCTCACTAACAAACTGTATATTTTACCGACATTTTCATCCTTTCTAAACTTACCTTAAGCGTTGAAGTTACCGACATTTTTAGAATAGCGTACGTCACAAATCGAAGCAAGCATCGCCCTAGGCTTCCGTCTCTCTATAGGCGGGAACATCGCTCGGCTGTTGAGGGGTGGGGGTGTCTGTGTGACGCAGATTCAGTGTAAATCTGAGCATTATGCAAATGAAGGTCCTGATAACAACTCCAGAGCCTGTAGCAATAACAAAAACCACCGCCTCGGGATATTACGAGCAGCGGCTGCAGTCTCTGCACCGACAAAGTTTGTAGGGAACCGCACAGTCTCGCTATCCCGCTGGTCCTTGCTGGATACACGCTATCAATGAACCCCGTAAATACTTGAAAATATTCCTCCTTGATTATCTCAAAAAACGTCTTTTACATGCTGAATTTTGTGTAAGTATAATCGTTCAATACATTATTAGTACAATTTATTCATGCATTCGAGCCTGGTCTTATGAAAATATCGTTTAATGTTTTGTTCAAGTTATAAGCTCTCAAACAAATGTTCAATCTATTTTAGCCATTTTTCTTAAGCCTTCAGTTTAAGTTTCTTACCAACAGCTTCTTGAGCTTTACTAACTCGCGTCTTACGTTCTATACATCTACATATATAATCGACTATGTATCCCATCTCTCTGTATCTGTGTGTGTCCGTCCCATTACTTCCTGTTTATTACTAAAGAAATATTATTGAACTGAAATCAGAACGGGTATGCATGTATTACAAGCATTGTATTATGGATACCAAAGTCACCAGATCACTTTTAAACACGCCATTTGTTCCGTTATTAACTTTCTTCTCTTACATGGCCATGTTATCGTTAGGTAAGATACAAAATGAAAGTTCTGTATAACTTCAAGAAAAGTATTCTGATTCTGAAGGTACCAGGGGTCAAACTGAAGAATGTATTTATTTCATAGATCGTTAATTTTCTTACACTTGAATCAAGGAATTTTAACGGGTACTATCTGGACCACGTTATCGTTAGATAAGATGCACAATGGAAGTCCTGTATATATTAATGAAAATTATTCATTGAAAAGACAATAATTTGTCATAAATCTTCAATGCATTTATCTTCATAATAATTTCAAATTAGTCAAATCTAAATCGTCGAATTTCCAAGGGAACTGGCTGGTATAAATATGAAGGACAGCGATAAAGTTATGCGTTCTTAATACGACCCTCTCGAATTTGTATACTTTTGATTGGTTGCTAAGATATGTCCATTAATTTACGATATGCCTGAAGTAAAATGTTTTCATTTTGTCAATTGATTTTTGTTATTTTTATAGCTTGACTTTTAATTTAAGAAGTATTGAATGGATCCATTTCGTATCAAAAGTTAGTATATGGTTTAGAAAAAGTAACATTTGATGTAACAGCTATTGATTGAATTTACATTCAGGAATTCAAGATTAGCGACGATGATTCTTTGCTAGATGCATTAACACAAAACAAGTCTCCTAGTCTATTGTCTCAGTTCCCATGAACTTCTCTGCGGGTCTCAGTTTTTATTCGAAAAAGTTATGTGTGTTAGTGCGTCAAGCAGATCTTTTCAGATTTTCTTGCCGTTTTGGTTCTATACGAAGCAAGAAGAGTACAAGCTCTTGTGTTTGAACTACTTCATTTCAACATAATTTTCTTTCGCAAATGTTCTCGAACTCACAGCAAATATCCAAAATCTTTGTCACAAACATGAAAAACCCTTTACACATGTACGCATATTTAACTTTTCCTTGTAAAATACCCTTAACTAGAGAAGTATAAAAGATGAAAATACTAAAATAACTAAAAATTATACAGGATGAATTAAACTTTAATTTGTATTTCAAGTATATAATATAGCGTTCCTCCATTAATATTTACACATATACGTCTTCTCTTGATATGCTGTTCACATATATACTCAAAATTTCTAGAGTTATGCTGTTGATTTCTTGAACGATATTTTGCTTTAAGTTGTTAAAAAGTTCCAAAAAATACATTACGACGTCTTATGCTGATACATTACGATGCAATGTAAGCCCTTTTTTCAAATATTCCCGGTGGAAAGTGTCAAGTGGATTTCAAACTAAGGTTTTTTCTCTTCAAATATTGACAGTAGAAAAATCAGGAGGATTTCAAATCAGGCCTCTTTCCCTTCAAATAACCCCGGGGGAAAAAATTATGAGGATTTCAGTATGAAAAACACTGAGGGTATAAAACTCCACCATGACGTAAAATTAAAAAGTGTGATTTTTTTTAAATTGCCTTCTGAACTGAGTAATTACTGCTTCTCTATAATTTTTCATCAGGACTTTGGTATTAAAAATATATCTGTAATTTCTTCATCCATTAACAGATCTGTCATGCTAGAAAAAATTAAAAATTATTGCTCGTTGAACCTTTGTGTAGGACTTCATTCTTGAAATTGAGTTTCAGGAGCTCTAAGAGCATTGAATAACCGGAAAATAGATACAATATTTCAAAAATTTACATTATCTTCTAATGTTTGTTATAATCCAAAATGCTTTACCTATCGTAGTTTCCTTATTGATCATCTGCGAGGGTACGTTACTCATATGCCACCCACCATTTATTCCCTTTATTTGCCTAAACACTGTTTCACTCAGAATATCTTTTCAGTGGTAACTTCTCCACAAAGACATTCAGAGGTCGTTTTGACTTGACTTATTCCTACAATCGCTTGTTTTCGCTCGGAACCTCGCTGCTCGTTATCGTCGTGACGGCGGTTGCTGCGCTAGAAGTCGTGATAGGTTTAGGCGATGCTCGTCTCGGCAGAAACAAGCGGATTACGGACGCCTTGGCGATCGGATTACATCAGGCAGGCGCCGAAACGAACACCAAAATCCGCGGTTGCTCGCTTCGCCTACTGGGTTGCTTATAGCCAGTGGAACAAAGGGAATTATCCCTTGCTGGAGGAAAGTTTGATGTGTCAGTAGTAGCAAGAAATGCACGATCATGGTAGCCGCTTCTCTCAATTGTCAACGAAGGTGAAAAGCTCAAACAGTGGCACTCCATGTCACGTCTTGGTGAAATTAAGTGAAGTCTTCAACATGCATACACAAATGCACGTAACAAGCATTGAAAATAAAAAAGCTTCTACAGTTAATTCTGTACTTCACTAAAAGGAGGGTTTCAGTTTACTAGTAATACAGGCTGTACGATGCTCTCCTTATGAAGTTACGATAGATAGAATACGACTTTCTGCCGCGCAGTTTTTAATTTACATTCATTCAAGGTACTCTCTAATCTTTCTAAAATGTCTAATATTATATTCTTCCTTTGTTATCTTCGTAAGCTAGCCTTATAATAAGATCCATTTTGTTGACGCATACGACGATATTGAACGAAATTCTGCACGCGTTCAATTTTACACAAAAATAAACGTGACTGTTATTCATCCTAAATGCATTCATTTCAGCATAAAATTATAATGTTTAGTTAAGTAGTTATTATTGACCCTTGAATTTTCACGGTACCTATGAAAGATTCTCTTCACTATCGAAGGAGTCAAAACATTCTTTTAATGTGCGGAATGTTCGCACTTGTGACAATTTAAGATAAGAACGCGTTGTACATTGCTAGAAAATAATCACACTAATTGTAAGCTTGAATGTTCCGTCTTTTCGAACTTGAAAATGTTCTTTAATTGCAGACCAGTGCGTCATGATTTTTTGGAGCTTTGTCATACATTATTCATATTGTATCAACACTATTGCGACCTTGTGTCCTATTTTCGGTACAGTGTTACTTCTGCGTAACCTAGTTTTGCATTAAAGCCTCTCAATATTTGTGATCCCTTTACGGGGCAAATTATCTCAAAGATATTCTGTACTATCATAGCATTAATTCGCATTTGAGCTGCAAATATGGATGCAAAAATTTATTCCTTTATTCAATAAATACTTCTTATAAGATTGAGAAGCCTTTTCCTATAACTTGCAGTTACATTAGGAGCCTGCTTATTGTCGCAATTCTGCATGTTCTAAGTAATAACGTAACCTACTTAAATTTCATATCAGTTCAAGAAATAAATTAGGACCGTTTCACGAAGTATAAGATCGATGTATTTCTCTTGAGCTGTCGACAGAAGCGGGACTGTGTGACTTCAAGAGTAGAACAGAATAGAATGAGGCTATAGGAACGAACCTTCTGGCCCATTCTTGGGTCGGATAATTACTTCGATAATTATTCGGTTGTTTTACTCAAGTCCCATGCCGTATTTCTAGCCACGTCAACCATGTCGGCAGTGGGATTCGAACCCGGGTCTTTCCGCTCGCAAGCAAATTCGCTCACCAGTCGACCAAGCTGGTGATGGTCGACCAAGCCGGTGATGTACGAGGCTTAGAGTTGGTGGGACAGCCGCTATTGCGTGTTAGGGGCGGGGTAGTTGACGATCGAAAGTGTTGGCAACGACATTGGTGATCACACGAAAATACTTCTCATGACGCTGTCAGTAGATGGATCCAACTTTCTTGCTCGAAATTTCTTTTTCTTCGTTCTTTTGATCGGTCACTCCCGTTTGAATTTTCATTGTGCAATCCTTCTGCCCCTCAACTGGTAAGAGACATAACAGTGTTGCAGAGTAGGTAACTTTATGACATTGAAACCTAGATTTGTGATGTTTGTTTATTTTTGATTACAGAAACTCTTTTTATTTTCATCAGGCCTAACCTCTCAGGCAGTGCTTTTACCCGTGTCAGTTCAGCATAGATTAGATAGCATAGGTTAGATAGACTAAGAAGTTAGGTAGTTATCAGCATAGGTTAGATAGAATGAGAAGCTTGATGGGCAGCTATAGTTCGTCAAACGTTTAGTAACTCGCCTTCGGGGATGGCCAAACATAGTTTCTGTTCCTACAGAATCCGACTATTCTGTCGCCAGTAAGTTTTTCTTTAATTAAACTGGTTCATTGACTAAGTTGTTGTTCAAGATAGGGCCGGTAGGGCCGATAATGATGCAACAGCATTGGTGAGGACAGAGCAGCATTTGTGATAACACAACAACATTGGTGAAGACACAACGATTTTGGTGATGACCCAACATTGGTGATGTCACATCAACATTGGGGGACACAACAGCATTTCTGATGATGCAACAACATTGGTGATGATAACAGCACTGGTGACTGAACGACGTGGTTGATGACCGAGTGACATATATGATGACCAAACGACATGGGTGATGACTTACTAACATGGATGATGACCTAGTAACATAGGTGATAACCAGACGACATGGATGATAACACAACAACAGACCAGTTTAAGCAAGCGGATAGGGAAAGATCTAAATTAGTTAACCACTGTTCGACCAGAATGATCAATGCTTTGCTAAATATTCGAACGAAATTATTTAACACACTTTCTGAAATATATTCTTCAGCACATGTAGACTAAAGGAGCCCCTGTACGATGGGAGTTGGCTGTATCGGCATGTGATACAAGTTTTCCAGTACTACATACACGTGTGAACATGGACAGATCAGTTTAACATTATATTTGTAGAAGCTAAATCTATAACACTTATGTATTTGTATTAGAAAGCTGCTAATAATTCTACACTTATGTCCTGCGGTCTACAGGAAATGTTAACATTAAGCATGACATGATCTTCTGTGTACCTAGCATGATCTTCTTAAAAGAAGATGCAAGGGATTTAGTATTTCTCAAACCCATAATTTGTATCTTGCCAACAGAAACGAGATGAGGGTGTTGTAAACGATTAAGAGAAGGTATTAATTAATACAGAATCCACCCTCTGATGGTCTTCTGCGACCGCGGCTCTCACAGGCTTAGAAATGATCAGCTGTGCTGGTTGTCTAAAAAAATTCTGAGTGCCTACTTACTTCTGTATCATTTGATCATTATGTCCTTGCCAGTCAGATAACAGGTTGCCTTTTTAAAACAGTTTTTTATACTTTTGCATAAAAAGTCATAAGGTGAGTATAGTCATTAAATTTTCATTTTTAATTCCCTTCTTCGGTTGGATATGTCTGCTTCAGTAACAGTGTCCCAGCACACATCATAATTTTATACATACAATGTCTCTTCGTTCCTCATAATATTATAGCTTTATCCCTATTCTATGGACTATTTGTATCAGTGGCGTTTAGACTCTAAAGTAAGACTTTCTAGTTTACCTTTATCAATACACTAAATTCTAAGATTTACTCTAAATGGCCTTTAGCTTTTAAGGATAAAATTTGGCGAATAAATATTAAACTTATAGTTATAATGTAGAGTGTAAATGTAAACCTTAAGTATACAGAATAATCAATTACAGTTATAGTTTATGAATCCTTACAGACAACAGAGTAAAGTTTCTGTCCATAAATTACAGCTTTACAAATCACCATACATAACAGTACAATAGATTTGCAATTTACAAATCACTACACACACTGCAGTAAGTTTTCAGTTCAGTTTATGAATCACTATACATACACACACTCCAGTAAGTTTTCACTTCACGAACCACTTCTCATCTAAAACAGTAGAATTTCCAAGCCTACTAAGTTTCACGTTCTTCTCGTGGTAGACGACTCTAAGGGCTTTATTCCGACACTATATAGAACACACTATGTAGTCACGTTGTTTAGAGGTGTCTTACCCTGACGAGCTTAGTAGGATTCCGGTGCTGGTTCAGGTGAGGTAAAGAGGTCAAAGACCATAGCGCCCGCAATTCTTTTTATTCGTAAGATGAAGTCATAGTACACGTTGTGTAGGATAATACAAGTTGCTTTACAATTGCAATAGAAGTACGAAAATCAGGAATAACTTTACGGTATGGTTCAGTATGGAATTTCCCCCTTCTTAAGAGGGTGGTCACTGCTAGAAGGTGATTCTAGTAGTGACCACCTTCTTAACTAGAAGTAAACGCTAGGGTGCACCTACCGGAAAGTTATTCTCAGTGTTCATATTTTTGATGCAATTTATCAAGTTTCATGAATTATACTCTGTCCAAAAAGTTAATTGAACTGTGAATAAATGGAGAACTAGCAAAGCGTAGGAGTAGGCTCTGTCAGGGATTGAACTTCGTTAAAACGGCTTTTAAGTAAAGGGAAGGACTTTTGTTTGGCGGTGGTACAATTTTATTAATTCAAGTAATTATGTAGAGCGTTGTGTTTAAGTTATTGCGGCAAATTTTTTGTTTACGGTAACTAAATAGGTTAATGGTTTGGCGACCATGAGAAAAATTAAGGCATTTCAGAATTTAAGAAATGAAACGGCAATCACAGCTAAATTTCAGTCCTACAGCTATAGTGAAGCAACTGTTCTCCCACTATACACTGTAGGCTTTTTTTTGCATGCATAATTATTTCCACTGTCTGAAATTACTGACAAAGTTACAACTAAATAATTTTTTCACATATCGTCTTATACCAAGGTTTTTTTGAGAGCCTACAAGACTTAAACAAGCGGACGAAATCGTGAGTTCCGTGAGTTGTCGGCGAGCAAAATGCTGCGGAAGCGAACTGGGTTGCACGCGGGCGGCGGTCGGAAATAGAAGAGCCAGTTTGTCAGGCTGTGCGTCGGATAAAGGAAGCACTTCGTAGACTCGACGAGGGGAAGTGTCGCCACACAGAATTATGCTCTATAGAACAAGGATGTTATTGCCCTGCGCTCTGGAAAAATGGAGGCATTCACAGAAAGTGTATTCTTGTCTTTTCAATGAATAGCTTCCACATCTCACTGGGTACAAAGTTCAGGATTTGATCGTAGAAGTTTCATCTTTTTAACCATTTTATGCAATTCGAGCATACTTTTAACATCGGTAGAGCATTACAAACATTTGGATTTCCTGTAAAAATCGAATGGAGTTATTTTACGTTTAGTGAGTTAAATTTTTACATTTTGGATATTGAAAACTCAACTATCATAATCAACCTTATCTGACTCATAATTGTTCAGTTTACTGATGTTTTCCAAGATAGCTTTTGAAACGACATTATATGTGCATCAATTTACCAGCATCTTAGTGATTCTCATTAAGTAAATCAATTATTATTCTTTAGCATGAAGACAATCTAGTTTTTACGTGTGAGGATGCAGAAGATAACAGCTTAATTCGAAAGGTTAAGTTCAATGATTATTTTAATGAGAATAATTAACAAAAATGAATACAAATTTATTACGTGCTTTAAAAGACTCATTTCCTCTTACCTTTCAATGAAGTTTGTGTTATTATATTTGCAAGATAATACGTACAAAGATGTAAAATACATAATTTATTCTCTATGTTTCTGTTTATATCCGGTATGCACTTCTATAAATACATTCCGAATGAGTAATTTTTTGCTTGAAGCGATTTCAAAGTAGATTTTTGAGAGCAGTGAAGCTACTTGAAATTCAACAAAATTGTAAATTTCTCCTTAAAATAACATTAGCTTTCGTGTACCCCAGGTATTCATACTTATTGATCTTGTAATGAGTGTTTGATTGTGGAGATTTTATTTCTAGTTTGCTCATGATATATTTTTCAACACAGAAAAAATAGTATTAGTATTGAAAAATATTTATGAATATTTTTGAGCTTATCCCTCTGTTTATATTCAGTAGCGATATACGTGTGTATATCCAAATGATACAGTGTAACCTGATCCTAGATTAAAAATGTCGTTGCATGTGGCAAACTTTGATGTGTATTTAACCACTAAGCAATGAAATACACAGCAACAAGTCTCACTTCTTCTACGTGGCCAGATTGCAATATGTGTCATAAACATAGGGTGCGGCTACATAACTTCCTTTTTTCAGAGGAAGTTCTTTTCAAAAAAAGGAACTTATGTTGCTGCACCCTGTATACATATGTATGATATATCCGCCGAGTCCAGGTAGACAGAACTACAAGCTAACGTGACGTTGGTCAACAACGCTTTGTTGAAGTTTGCCTCTTGAAATTCAGAACCTTATCACGGGAATTATTTCCCATATCAGTAGTTGCATGAAGTTATATTAGCCCAATATTTAAGTAGGATGCAAAGAAAAAATTTAAATATTTAACACGTTGCCTCCGATTGCCTGACTGGTGTAAATCTTCACTTTGTGCGCATAGTCACTAGAAGGATCTGAAAAAATTACAGAACCTAACCTCAGTGGTACACATACGTACCACTTCGGAGTCAACGTGTTAAACCAGAAAATGACATTAATGCTAAAAATATTTCAAATTTCGAGAGACTTGGGTTGAGTCATGACGCAGTCAAGTAAACAGGTAAAGTTCTTCTGTTTGTTTCACGTAAAAAGAGCTGCATAAGCCAGTTAAAAACGTCAAGTCGTGTATTTTCAGGCTACGTTACTCCTTGTTAAGAATTGAAACGCTTCTGCTAAATCGTCATCCATGAAGGTGGGCGGTTCCTTCGAGCAATGGGTGGGACATGTTCAGAGGGCGGTCTTCCTCAAAATCAATGACTTCTTTTTCATTGTGGACAGCATAACCGTGCATCACATTAAATGCTCCGATGTTCTAAGTCACATCTTCATGGTATGATCCCATGTCCGGGTACCAGTAAGCATCACAAATGCTGAACTATACTCGTATTATTGCGTGATCCATGTCTGGGTATAGTAGGCCTCACAAATGCTGAACTATACTTGTATTATTGCGTGATGCATGTCCGGGTACTAGTAGGCATCACAACTGCTGAACTATACTCGTATTATTGCGTGATGCATGTCTGGGTACCAGTAAGCATCACAAATGCTGAACTATATTTGTATTGTTGCATGATGTACAGTCATCCAATTCTCTTGGTGGAGTGTTGGCATCGTTCATCAAGGCCTGCATGTAAGGTCTTCATGTAACTTGGTTTAATTAAGAAACATTTATTAGTGAAAAAGTAAAAATGTATAAAAAATAATGAACCAACAATGAAAATTATAAATCAGTAGTCACCGCAGGTAGAATTTTAAATTGGAAAGTATTTATACAGCTCGCTTCGTGACTAAAGTACATCAAGGAATCAATAACTAGTATACGCATATTGAATTTTTTTATTCCTTAGCCTATCTTTTGAAAAAGATGCATTGAAAGTATTGTCCTGCATACTATCTGAATGTTTAGTTCCACATGGTCATGACACGCCTGGCATACTGCCTTACAGGCTGTACCCCATAGATCTTGTTACAATAATACTTTGAATTTACATCGTAACATCACTTCGCTATTTTTTCTAGATTTTAAAGTATACTTTTTTACTTGAAGGTAATTATTTACGTAAACATTTTTAGTTATATTTCTTATCTAGTTTAGCCTGACTTATAAAGGTTCCCAGTAATCTTTAGATGTATAATCTTTTTGATGCAACTCTAAAAATGCTGTTTTTCATAATGTTATTGAAAATTATATGAACTGCATTAATGGAGAAGTCCCGTAATTCTTGCCTGACACATGTGTAACGACTAACTTCTTTTTTAGCTGAAAGATCATCATGTGTACACCGTTTTTCGGATTTGAATTGCAATAATAACTTACAAAATAATTATAAAGTTTCGTTAAAAAATGAACTTTTTTGCATTACAGTTAGAAAATATACTATGCATTGGCACGTGAAAAACTAAGTTGTTCAATTATCACGATATTCAGTTCAATTTCCAGCGTCTCATCAAAATGGAATGATTCAATAAAAAAGGCTACGACAATGTCAAACAGGTTTCGTGCCTCAGTATATGTAACCCACTAATATTTATATTTTGCTCGATCAGAAATCAAGCTCTCGGTACGGACTAAGTAGAGTATCGTATCACTCTACATCTATGATTGACGACCCAGTTATTTTCTGGATGTTTTTTACTGTTCCCAGTAACACTTGATGTAATCACCGATATAGGATGACTGAGGGGTTGGCACTGACGGTTGAGGTGGGAAATAGACTAGGCTGAGTTGTGCTATAATCAGAGGAAAGAAAAAAATTGTTTGCTTGTAATGGAGATAATACCTGAAATGTACAATATTTGATTTAAATAAAAAATAAAAGGTACTTTGAGCGTTTTTTTCAACGCATAGACAAAATTTAGGTAAATAATTTAAATTACAAAATGATAATTTCCGTACAGACAATTTCTACTTTAAATGAAAAATCCAGTTTCGACAGCAAGGCCGTTTCAGTATGAAAGTACAGGGATCCCCCAGTTAACGACATTTCGACTTATGCCAACTCGCCGTTACGAACGATCGCCCATAATTCCGATCGCCGATTAATTTTGCGTTAAAAATCACAAAATGTATAAAAAA
Source organism: Trinorchestia longiramus (assembly GCA_006783055.1). Lineage (NCBI taxonomy): Eukaryota > Metazoa > Arthropoda > Malacostraca > Amphipoda > Talitridae > Trinorchestia > Trinorchestia longiramus. The sequence goes on from VCRD01002636.1 coordinate 77,547, forward strand.
TATATTCTAAACTATATTGAAAAGTATTAATTGTAGCACTATAAGAAGATTAAAAATCGTAACAAATTACAATTTACGCTATGTAGCGTGTTTACTCGACGGATGCATACACGAAAAACGAACAATAGGATTTACGCAGCGGACGCTTGAGATGCTACTTGCCGACGTAATATTGTAAACAACACACGATTGGTTAACTGATAGTAAGCGAAAAACTAGAGAATGCTGCCCTGTATCCCATTCGCTGATTGGCTCAATAACCTTCGCATCTTGTTTTCTTTCGTTCGAGCGAAGTTTCCCTTCACCGTTCTTTCATTTATCACCGAACTATCGTGTGTGCGTAGTTATGGAATGATATTACATTGTTATTTTGTGTGATATTAAAATAAATATAGCGTCCCTACATTGGGGATTTTCACTTACTGCAGGTGGTCCTGGAACGTAATACCCGCGATAAGTGAAGGAACACTGTATACACTAAACATACATGCATTTGAATACAATAAATAACATTTAATGTCTCACACGTAAGAGTAGGAAGACATTAAAAGACACGACGTCCCTAGGTCACCAACAACTACCTACACTTCGAGAACTACATGCGGGAGGAAGCTCTTAGTAAAAACAATCACTTCATTTCACTTTATGTCTACTTGCCTCCACTGTATTCAAGTGGTTAGCGACATATGCATGTGTTGAATAGGTTCCTTGTTTGAATCTCCACGCAGTACTTGAATTTCTCCTGTTTGTGAGTTTTTAGAGACACTGACTATTTTCTCAAACTTCCAGCTCATCCCTACGTATCCTTACGCGTCACAAACTCAAGTGCTAATGCAGAAAGAAAGAAAAAACAAAGAACGGAACTTATTCTAGTGTAGTGCATATTACATATATATTGGATTTTCGATTCTTAACGCGTTACCTTAAGGTTAGTGATGATGCTCCCAGCGGCTGCTTCCATCCTCTGTTCTTCAACTTGAAATAGACTAGTAGGGGCGATTCGATGAGCTTGATATAGATCTAGTCTTACTTCGGCCGTCCTGCGTTGATCAGACAGAAACAGTAAAAGGTGGCTACAGGATTTGAACCCTGTTTTACCCGCATGGCAGGCAAGGCTTCTTTTTAAATATTATATGTCTACGCAAAAAAAGGTAAATTCTGATACGCCAGTCTTTATTTATTCGTATTTTAGTGAAACGATAGAGCTTAGTGTTTCCTGAATCATACACAGAACTAGAATTGAAAAAGATGGGAGCATTATTACTAGTCATAAGATGTTAACATTAAAAATTGGAAAACCAATTTTTATGCACTGTATACTAGATTGGAAACCAATTTTCTTTATTTATTTCTTTCTTTGTCTTTTCTCGAGTGTGACACTGATCCATTTTGCTGAGTGGATAGTGATTTGAGGGTTAGCTTCCTCACGCAGCCCTAGAATTTTTTCTACTTGTGACTCAAGAACCAGGTAGGCTGACTGACTGACTTGAGTTGAACTGATTATTTCCTTAAACTTCCAGATCATCATCACATGTTCTTACGAGTTTCTGCCTCAAGTCACAAGAGGGATGGACAAAGTTGCTGGAAGCATGATCACTGGTGATAAAATATTAGCATTAAGAATTTAAAAACTATTGTATGTTTCATGTATACCTGAATGAAAAAAAGTTACTTTTCTTGCAGAGTGTCTACGGTTGTACACGTGAGTGTCTGACCTTCTTAGTGATTGAAAGTTTCGAATACGCCAGTAAAAACAGAGGACAATTTGAGCGACTTAACTCCCAAAATACCCCATTGCCCATGTGGTAGGCTAGAAACTATAGAACATGTGCTCTTTAATTGTATAAACTATTCCGATAAACGTGCCAACCTAACATTCTAACACCTCTCTAAATATTCCTGCTTCCTTGAAAAAGATATACTAGTATATCCATACTAAAACTAGTAGAGCTCATTCGTGAAAAATAACACCACCACTGAAACTTCACAGCTCTGATAGAGGTTACTGTAAACAGTTGCCACTTGTAAAAGAAGCTGTCTCCTTAGTCTCTGTCAATCCCTAATTTTTCTCCTTGAGAGTTATGCTCTCAAGAGTTGTTTTCGCAGTGACACTGAGTCAAATAATGTTTTTGTCTTCCCCATTGGATTTAAAACGCTCCAGGCTGCGCCACCCGGGCTGGACCTTTGGTACAGTTACAACTCATTTGCGGCACTGTGTCGGCATGCCTTAGCAACTAACAGTAGACCTTGAATGTAGAATACAAATAACTAGGAGAATATAATTTGTGAAGATTTAATGTAGTTATATTGAAAAATTCATTGAATCTTAAACAGCAGAATCTCTTGCCATCTCTGTTAAATATTTAAAATTCTCTTTCTTTTACAAGTTTACGGATTATAAACAAAAGAAAAACTAAACTTACCGGTCTGACCTGGGACTACGTAGACTAGTTTTCGAAACCCCAAACAAGCGTGACATAGAAAGAGAAGAACTCTCAAAAAGGTTGCCCGGTGTCTGCTGATAAAGGAGGTTGTGTATGGGGAGTCGCTCCGTCGGTGAACGTGAGTGGTCATGGCGCTGTAGCAGAAACAACCTATGTCAACGAGTTTCTCTGTTAATAAAACATTTGCTGTTCAAGGTCATGGCGCTGTAGCAGAAACAACCTATGTCAACGAGTTTCTCTGTAAATAAAACATTTGCAGTTCAAGGTCATGGCGCTGTAGCAGAGGCAACCTGTGTTAACGACACANGTGCCAACCCCTCAGTCATCCTATATCGGTGATTACATCAAGTGTTACTGGGAACAGTAAAAAACATCCAGAAAATAACTGGGTCATCAATCATAGATGTAGAGTGATACGATACTCTACTTAGTCCGTACAGAGAGCTTGATTTCTGATCGAGCAAAATATAAATATTTGTGGGTTACATATACTGAGGCACGAAACCTGTTTGATTTTGTCGTAGCCTACTTTTTGAATCGTTCCATTTTGATGAGACGCTGGAAATTGAACTGAATATCGTGATAATTGAACAACTTGGTTTTTCACGTGCCAATGCATAGTATATTTTCTAACTGTAATGCAAAAAAATTCTTTTTTAACGAAAATTTATAATTATTTTGTAAGTCATTATTGCAATTCAAATCCGAAAAACGGTGTACACGTGATGATCTTTCAGCTAAAAAAGAAGTTAGTCGTTACACATGTGTCACGCAAGAATTACGAGACTTCTCCATTAATGCAGTTCATATAATTTCCAATAATATTATGAAAAACAGCATTTTTAGAGTTGCATCAAAAAGATTATACATCTAAAGATTACCGGGAACCTTTATAAGTCAGGCTAAACTAGAAATAAGAAATACAACTAAAAATGTTTACGTGAATAATTACCTTCAAGTAAAAAAGTATGCTTTAAAATCTAGAAAAAATAGCGAAGTAATGTTACGGTGTAAATTCAAAGTATTATTGTAACAAGATCTATGGGGTACAGCCTGTAAGGCAGTATGCCAGGCGTGTCATGACCATGTGGAACTAAACATTCAGATAGTAAGCAGGACAATACTTTCAATGCATCTTTTTGAAAAGATAGACTAAGGAATAAAAAAATTCAGTATACGTATACTAGTAATTGATTCCTTGATGTATTTTAGTCACGAAGCGAGCTATATAAATACTTTCCAATTTAAAATTCTACCTGCGGTGACAACTGATTTATAATTTTACGTCGTACGTCGCAGAACTTACAGCCCAATCCTGGTGAGCAATTTACGTTAGAATTGCAGTGCTTGCTGGTCGTACTCTTTGAACATAATTTATTTCAATCACTCCACAGTCAAATGAAACGAAAAACAAGCAGGCATGGTCCACCCAAGATAAATATAAAATTCCATATACAGCACTCGTTGAAATCATTTAAATTTTCGTTTATGGTTGCATGCACGAGAGTTGGAATATTCTCGTCATTCAAAGAGCGTAGCATAGTAAACTGCATGTTTTACTTATATTTTTTATGATATGGTGCATATGGTGCAGGACTCAAAACTTCCAAGTTCAGTTCCTGCTGCATGAGAAACGTTCTTTGTGCATGGGGCCGAACATTGTCCTACAGGAGAATTGGTCAGTCTCTATTGATCACTTTCGATTGTTTTATTGTAAGTTCACGAATCACTTTGTCCAATTGATTGATGTATACATTCTTCGTCATTGACTTACCAAGTCTTGCAAAACCGCTTGTGTGGATCACACATGCCTTGGCCACAAAACAGGCACCAGAGGCTTTTTTGGTGTATATTCTTATTTCTACATTTCGTCTCTATCCAACCACCGCGCTGAACGCTTGCTGTTGTTAAAAAGAGTCCATTTTTCATCTCACGTAACAATAGTATAAAGAAATTTAGTTAAAGACAGCTAAATGTGGTGAATAACAAAATTTGGGCACTTCATTCTGAGCAAATTTATGTCATGTATTTTCAAGATTATTATTAAAAGTGTTTTGGAGACTGAACACAGACTTGAATTTTGTTTTAAATTTTAATCGATGTGTGTATATATTTTCATTATTTTTTATACATTTTTAATTTTTCACTAATAAATGTTTCTTAATTAAACCAAGTTACATGAAGACCTTACATGCAGGCCTTGATGAACGATGCCAACACTCCACCAAGAGAATTGGATAACTGTACATTATGCAACAATACAAATCTAGTTCAGCAGTTGTGATGCTTACTGGTACCCAGACATGAATCACGCAATAATACAAGTATAGTTCAGCATTTGTGATGCCTACTGGTACCCAGACATGGATCACGCAATAATACAAGTATAGTTCAGCATTTGTGATGCTTACTGGTGCCTGGACATGGATCACGCAATAATACAAGTATAATTCACCATTTGTGATGCCTACTGGCACCCAGACATGCATCACGCAATAATACAAGTTTAGTTCAGCATTTGTGAGGCCTACTAGTACCCAGACATCGATCACGCAATAATACGAGTATAGTTCAGCATTTGTGATGCTTACTGGTACCCGGACATGGGATCATACCATGAAGATGTGACTT